>PVHY01009263.1:0-20100 GCA_004024945.1 Uropsilus gracilis | reverse complement strand
CCAGTCCTTTCCTTGAAGGTTGAGGAAAAAAGGTGTCTGAAGCAGACAGGGAAAGAGAAGAAAGAGAAGGTGTGTACCAGGCAACAGCACTACAAGACCCTCACTCTTGGAAATCTTCACACAACAGTCTCACTGTTCTGGAGAAACAGAACCCATTGCCATCTCACCTCAAAATCAAGCCTTACTTAGTTTTACCAGACTCACTTCTGAGAAAGAAGGGGGTGCTCCTTCTAGTTTTTGCAGGACTTACATGTCAGGCCCATGGCTGGTCCTCTTCCCCATCAAAGGGGAGGCATATGGTTTGGAGCATGGACCAGAGCCAGATCTCTTGGCTTCAAGGCCAGTTCTGTCCCTTCCTGGCTGTGTGGTCTCGGGCAAGTTCATAAATTGGTCTATGCTTTTCCTTCCTCTGAAAATGGGGTTAAATAACCCTAATCTCCTAGGGTTATGAAGATTGAGTTACCCGATGGGCAGCACATGTAGGAGTGCCTGGCACAGAGCCTTCACTCAGCAAGCTCATTGTTGTGTACCCACAGCTGCAGTGGGAGCTCAAGGAGGAGGTGGGGGGTGGGGCGGGGTAGGGCAGGAGATATGGGTGGTGGGGGAGGGGACGCTAGTCTGAAGCATGCACACCCATGCACACACCCGTATAAGTACACTCCATGTTCTCTGTCCACTCACCCTGTTACACCCACCTTGTTTTTTTTCTTTTTCTGCACAAGGAAAGGAAACAGTGAATGCAGATTAAATGAAAAGGAAGTTCCTAGAAAATACAGTGACTTTTGGCTTCCCTGTGATATGAGTCTCAGCTTGGGGTGAGGTCCCAGGGCCCTGAAATCTGGGTTACAATCTGGGTTAAAATCTGAGGGTGAAGGGAGAAGAGAATTCTCCATGCTGAGACTGGTGGCAGTTGTGATTTGTTTTTTATAATCTGCTCTGTAATTGAACCCTGCCAAGGAAAGGCATCTTCTTCTGGTTAATGTTTTGTATTGTTGAATGAAGTTGGTTCCTGAAACAACAAAAAAGTAGCTCACCAAAACTGGCCTGGAAATGACTTGTTTGAGTTCTTTCTTTTTTTTTTTTTTTTTTCTTTTTAAGATTTTGAGACTGACGCTCTGCGTACTGCATGAAGGAAGCAGGTGACAAGTTGTTTCTTTTTTTAAGCAAATATTTACTATGGGGAAACTTAGAAGTGTGGGCTTTGCATTTGTTTGATAAAATTAGAAAATCTGGCAGGTTGCACAGACCTGTGACTGCCTGTGGCCACCGTCCATGGAGCAGGGGGCTTGGCTGTCTGTACCTTCCAGCTAGCCAGTCATCACCACTCCAGCTGTCCCTCCAACACTAAAACCAAGGGTGAGTTGAGAACTGCAGGCAAATAAGCCCATGTAGGGACAGTAAAACCCTAACCTGTCTGTTCTACTCAGTTGGTGACATGCCAGCTCCATTAAACTGTTGACTTTCTAACTCCTGATAAATACACTGTTAGCAACATCCAAAAGATAAAAATAGAACTAAATGCCCTTAATACTAAAACTGATGTCTGTGTTAATTCAGAAGGTATTTGCACATGTGGTGTGGGCACAGGGTCTGTGAGCGTCACTACCCAAAGGACAGTTGAGTGGGGCATCTGCTGGGCTCTTACTGGCCTAGGCCAACCCACTGAGCTAAAGACTGTTTACAAACCAGAACCCAAATCCTCAAGGTGCTCACAAGACTCCTCAACATACGGGGTGGCCAATATGCTACATATGGCCAATATGTATGAGGCCAGACCTCATACACTCCTGGGGCAGGTCTTAGGGGGAGGGGTGGGAAAGCTGAGTCTGGGTTCCAACAGTCTCGCTGTGATGCAGTCCTGCCGATGACTACTCTATGAACCCACTATTTAAGTCCAATGAATCTCCACTCTCTTACTTGAAAACCGGGAATAATAGCATTATTCAATCTCAGAAACCTTGCAAGGATCAAGGGAGAGCACATGTGGGGCAAACACCTGAAGCCAGACATGTCACACACATGACCTTACTGACTCTAACCTCACAAAGGTAAGACATATATCGTTCCTTTTATTTCCCAGAACAGAAGCTGACTTGGAAGGGTTATGTAACTTCTCCAGGTCATGCTGGTAGGTAGAGGACCCAGGATTTGCTGGCCCCAGAGCCAGCACATTTGCTTTTCCCTGGGTGAGCTGCACCATATAACCCAATATTAGCTGCTGCTCTTGTTCTTTCCTCCCTATGGTCTTGATCCTTTCTCCCTCAACTGCTTCTCTCTTCCAGGACTCTACTGCACTTCTAGTACTGTACTTCGCCCCTGAACTAAAAGCACATTACTCTAGTCATGCCAAAAAGAAGTTGCAGTGACATGGAATACACCCACACATTTCTCCCTTTATCACTCCTCCTCCTTCATCCCCATTACCATCCCTGCCTGGGATGCCTCTAGACCTCCCACAGAAGCACCAAACCACTTACCACGGGCCGATCCACAGAGATTGTGTTTTCAACGTCCCTGTGAGGAGCACAAAGATGAGAGGATTTCTGTGTTGCTAGGAGCAAATAGAATACAGCAGGGGTCTGCTCAGGTCTCACCGGTTCCTGGAGCTAGGTTGGGGCTAGTCTCAAAGGAAGTCCAGAAACTAAAATCCCCCACCCTAGGAACCAGCCCTGCATAGGCACCATTCTCAGCAGGCAAGTGCTAACAAATGCCTTTTCATTGGCTTTGCCCAGAACATCCCAAAGGTATGACTTGATCACCCACCCCTGGACCTTGCGCTCCTTTCAGGGACAGAGTGGCGTGAACTCATCTGGAAGTTGGGTCACCCTTTGCTGGTCACCCTACCTGAAAGTTCAGTCACCTGCTGTACCTTCTATCCTTCTTTCCTACTTTTTCCCCCTCTCCATCATTCATTCAACTAATATGTGTATGCATGTGTATGTGTACATACATCTTTTCTTACATATTGTTGTCTTGTGCTAGACTGTTATGCTAAGTCCCTACCAAGGCATGAATTTCTTTGTCTAATTCATTGCTCTATCCTCAATGCCTAGAAGAAGAGTACCTGGAAATAGTAGGTGTTCAATAAATATCTATGCAATGAATGAATGAAGGAAAGAAAGAAAGGAAGAAAGAAAGAATGAATGAGTGAATGAATGAATGAATGAATGAATGAATGAATGAATGAATGAATGAATGAGGGAGAGCTTACCAATGGCTCACATATGGTGTAATAGGTGCGGAATGATAAATATTTTCCACAACTCCCAGGGGAACCTAATCTAGCTACCTTACGCCTCCAGTCTCTGGAGTGAGTCACATTTGCTTTTAGAGACAGGTGGGGAGAGCCAGCCTGGGACTTACTCAGAGAGGTTCCTTTTTTCAGAGAAGACCCGGAGGATGAATTCTCCCTCCTGGTGGGGCTCATAAGTGGAGGGCACGATGACATACTCGCTGGGAGGCAAGCGGAAGCGCTCAGACACCTCCCGCATGTTGATGTAGGTTCTACTCCTGGCCTTGGAGGCGTTGTACAGGAAGAAGTCCTTCTGCAGGTGCTCCTTGTTTCCGTGCATCTAGGTGAAAAGTGCCCAAGGGATCTGAATCCCTGGGGGCAGGGGGAGGGTGCCTGGTCCTGCCCACAGTCTCAAATCAGGGATCCCTTCTCGACTCTTCACCCGATTCACTGCCATGACCTACCTTTTTTATAGTTCTCAAGGCCTCAGCTCAACATCCCTAGAGCTCCCCCACCCCATTCCTCTTCCTTTTTTGTTGTGATTCAGAAGCAGAGGACAGGAAGAGTCTCCCCTTAGAGTCGCTTACCAGGGCTGCTGCCTGTCAGCTTCAAATCACTTCTAGGCCAGAGGGAAGAACCCCCAGGAGGTGGGAGGAACCTTGTCTGGGGGTTGAGGGAGGCAATTCCTCCAAAGGGAGTAGTGAACTTTAGAAGGTGACTGTGTGTGTGAAGATGTAATTGTGTGTGAACATATCTGAATGTGAGTGCGTGTGCATCAGCATGAACAGTTGAACATAAATATGTGAAAGCACGCATTTGGCAGTCTCTGGGAGTATCAGGAGGGTAGTAGTAGGAGGTCAAGTCACGAGGCCCGTGCTGCAGAGTTGAGTATGACAGGCAAGGCCCTCTGTTGTCACAGTACTGTCTGTAACTACCTCCACCCTTCTCTCTCTGCCAGGAAGCTTCCTCATGAGCCACAGCAGAACTTAGGACCCCCAGGTTAACACTGCACACACTGCCAGCTGCCACCACTTCCGTACCTCTTCGGGAACCTTGAGGAGAAACAGAAGAAAAGAAGATGCCTGTGGATTTTAAGCCTGTAGGCGGGTGAAAACCTTGCAGATAGAACCTTTCTGAAGTGAATACAGAGGTTTGATGCCCCTTATACCCACCTGGTCTGTTCCAACCTCTACCTGTTCCCCCACCCAGAGTTTCTTCCCATTCACTACAAATATCAAAGAAGTTCTGGTACAAATGAGCCTGAGAGCAGTGGTATATGGTGGGGTCACCATATACCAGGGAAGTCAGAGGAAGCTCCAGAAATCCTCTTCCCTGAGAAGGTATGTGTTTCTCAGCTGAGGTTTATCAGGGGCTGCACACCTCATAGATGGCGAAGCCAATGGTGAAGAGGTTGGCCCCCAGCTTCCGGTCCTTCCGCCGGTTCTTCTGCATCAGGGCCACAAGGAAGCTGCAGATCACCTCTGAGTCATCAGGGTCATCATCCTCCTCCAGGAGCTTCAGGCGGTACTGTGGGTTGGTCCAGAAGGTGTCTGTGCCCCCCAAAAATGAAAGGTGCATTCATTTAGTTGCTTAATAAATGTAGATGGAAATGATTCAAGCATTTGTTTAATATCTAGATGGAGATGCCTGATTGACTGTGTGGTCTTCCTCTCTGAACTTCCATGCTCAGTCTTTACTGGTGACTTCACTTTCTTTACCTGCCTTTTAAATGCTGTTGGTTCCCAGGATTTGGTCCAACATTTCTTTGTCACCTACCATTCAGGCCCCCTAAACTGTCTTACTTCCACTTTTAAATGCCACATGCTGATGATGCCTGGCTATATGTTCCAGCCTCAGTCTCTCTTTTGAAAATTTCCCTTCTCTCTCTCTTTCTCTCTTTTTTCTTTCTTCTTTCCCTTCCTTCTTTCTCCTCTCCTTTCCAACCTTTCTTCATTCCTTCCACAAATATACTGGTTCTGATTATTTAATGAAGTACTATTCTAATTTGTGGATTCACCGCTCAATTACACATCTTTACTTGGAAACTCTGATGGCTCAAACTTCTCATGTCCCAAACTATATTTCACCCAACCCAAGCCCACAACCAACCCTACCAAAGACAAATACCACACCAAGATTTTCCTGTTGTGTGTGTCTTATCTTGTGACATTGATACCATCCACTCAAGAACCCAAACAGGAAATCATTCTTGAAGTCATTCTTCATTCTCCCTCTCCCCTCACTAAATAGTCAACAGCCAACCCCCTAAGTCTGTCCTTTTTCCCTCCATCTCAACTGTTCCTGACTTGGTCTAGGCTTTCATCTTTTCTGGCTTGAACTCTTTTTTTTTTTTTTTTTTTTTTTGAGACTAGATCTCACTATGTTGCCCGGGATAGTCCCAATCCTGTGGACTCAAGCAATCCCCAGCCTCAGCCTCCCAGGTAGCTAGGATTACAGGCGCCTGCCACCATGCCCGGCTATGCTGCCCAGGGTAGTCTTGAACCCGTGAACTCAAGTGACCCCTGGCCTCTTTGATTCCAGCACTTGGATTACAGATGCGCACCACCATGCCCAGCTTGGCTTGAAATTTTACAGTAGCTGCTAAGTCCTCCTCCAATCCCATCCTCAGCATTATGAACACAGTATGTTCTGACAGCATCCTATTTAAAGGTTGTTGCCTTTACTAGCTCCCCACAGCAAACTTCTCAGCATGGCAGTTAAAGGGGGAGGGCTTAGAATACATGCTTGGAGTAAAATGGGGAGGATTTAGAATACACGCTTGGAGCTCAGGAGAAACTCAGCAAAAGCTACTTAATGTTCTTCTATCTGTACTATCTGTACTTGTTCAGCTTGGTCCCCTTCCTACCAGAAGCATCTCCTACCTGGGAAGTTGCGGCAGCCTCCAGCAGAGCAACCCCTCACCCAGCGGCCCTCATTCACAGACACCGTCCAGGTTTGAAGCTTATCAGACTCCAAGGCATCAGCTGTGAGGTTACAGATCTCCAACTTTGTGAAGTGGTAGATGAAATCTTCATATGACATCCTGGAAGGTTGGAAAAAGAGAGATATCCATGTGGAGCAGGCAGGGGGAGACTGAGAAACGTGAGAGTGCAGAGTCAGCACAACACAAACGTTCAGAGAAACTTAGTCATGGGCCCAGACAGGGGTCTGTCTTTTCAGAGAAAATGCTGTCAGTCAGTTTTGATGTACCTACTCTAAGTGACTGTCTTTTCTAATAAAGACCCAAACTCATGTGTCCTTGATGGGAGAGCTCCATCAGCAAGTCAGTTATCCCAAGGATTACTTTGTGCCCCAGACACATTAAACTAGGCTCGGGGGTATGGGGGGAGTGAAAAGGGGGGGAAGGGAGGAGGAGAGAGAGAGAGAGAGAGAGAGAGAGAGAGAGGAGAAAGTCATGGAAGGACCAGAAATATCTTAAGAGTGATGATTACCACAATCTAATTAATTCCAGCATTCAGGAAAAACAAGGGGGTCTTGAATGAAGATCCCTTTCAGTTGAGACTTGAAGAACAAGTAGAATTGATCTGAGTAAGGGTGAGGGTGGCACTGGGTGAACAGAGATTAAGCAGAGCTGTCTCAGGCCAGACAAATGCTCTGGGAAGGCAAGAGGAGGGTGCATGCTGGAGGGGTACAAGTGAGGGAGGAGCCACATCATGGCGGCTGAGTCCTGGGTTCAGTTTTCACTGTGATTTGGAGGACTTCTCTCAGAATTGTATCCTCTCTGGGCCTTCAGCTAAAGGAGTAAAACGGGGCCCAGCTCTCCCAAGAGCTGAAATCTCACAGCTTCTGTTATGGGTTAAGGTTCGCGATTTCAGCTCCCCACCCCTCAGGGTCCTCCTGGGTCCTGGACTCACCAGAACTCTCCGTCTTCAGTGACCAAGTGCTGCAGACGGGCCTTCTCATCTTTGTCCACAAAACTCCAGTCCGTCCAACTAGAAACAAAATGGAGGAATTATGGGTGGAGGAAGAAAGGAAGGTCTGATGTGGGTTGGGACAGGAGGTATCACAACAATATGAAGCTGAAAGAGACACATTTTCTAACTGTAGCCAGTATGATCCATCAACATGCAAACAGATAAGAGACCCCCCCTCAAGATTCAGACCATATTCCTTCCCCCTCAAGATTCAGACCTCACTCCTTCCTTGGGCTTAAAAGGGCTTGACCCTCCTCTGACTGAATCAGTTAATCTTCCTCACACTTTGAAGGTTAAGACTGGGTTATGGAAATAGATAAACTGTGATTCCATTTTAATTCAGAACCAGCTGTGTAACCTTGGTAAGTCACTTAACCCCTCTCAGTTTCTGTTTTCTCAGCAGCATAAGGGGAACACACACAAAAGGCTACCATGAGCATAAATGAAATAA
This sequence comes from Uropsilus gracilis, assembly GCA_004024945.1. Lineage (NCBI taxonomy): Eukaryota > Metazoa > Chordata > Mammalia > Eulipotyphla > Talpidae > Uropsilus > Uropsilus gracilis. The sequence continues at coordinate 12,482 of PVHY01009263.1, read as the reverse complement.
TATGTGGAAGACTCTTAGTACCTACCTGTTATCTCATAAGAAACCAAGTTACTAACAGAGCAAACAGGTAGACATTGTCTTTCTCCTGCCATCCCAGGAAACATCCTACTGTTTCTAAAGGGTGGGCAATTTCACACATTCTTTCTCCTCAGTGAGGAGAAATGAAGCACATCTGTGCTTTGGGCACACTGAGGAGACTAAGCTGAGCTGTCTCTGGAAAGTAGAGGGGCTGAGGCAGTGCTTAGAGTCAAGGAATGCTGGAGGACAAGTGGGGATTCCTGAGACCAAAAGGAGGGATACAGTGGGGGAGCATCCCTGAGAGACCAAAGACTGGGCCTCACTTGCCAGGAGTCCACACTGGGGACACTGGCAGGAACTGAGTTAAGTCCTGAGGTTTGGGAACAGACGAAGGTCTTTGTGAAGTGGACAACCGGCATCCCCAGAGCAGAGAGCCCAATTCGAATGCCATGCCTCACAGGCAACCTTTGTCTTGTCTCTGTCAAACAAGGTGAGGGGCTCCTCTCCGTGATCCTATCATAGCATTTACCTCACTTAATTATCAGTGTTCATCTGTCCTTCTTGCTTGACCTTAGTCTATAAGTTTTAGTGTTCATTTCTAACCCCCAGGAAGGTCCTGGCATGTACTCAATACCAGGGAAGTAAGGATTTGTCTCACAGATGAGTGGAGGAGTGAGGGTGTGTGTCTGCAGGATCAGGAAGGGGACAAGGCTCACACCTTTTCACATGCTACCCAAGTGGGTTTCCTGTTCACAGACTATCTCCCTGTGCCTAGACTTGTGCCTGCCATTCACAAAGCACTCAGTAAATGTTTGCTAAGAGACTGAGGGTGAAATGAGCTAGGACAACTCTGGGGTGAGAGGTATGTGGCAGCACAGTACTGAAGAGCACATACAACCTGAGTGTGGTCCTTCTTGGCTACTGAGTCCTACTACTTTCTTAAGAATAAAAGAAGAACTGTAGGGCTACCCAACATTCAGTGAGGCAATCAGGAACAAGTGACTGAGGTGGGATGATAAAGTCTTTGTAAATGTTCTAGAACCCTCATAATAAATTACCATGTTGGTTGCTTTTGTTGTCCAAAGCTGATAAACTCAGTGATGAGCTGTAAAGGGTTCTGTATATCGTCCAATGGATACAGCAAGGGAGAGGCTATCAGTACTGGTGAGCCTGCTCCAGCCAGGACCACATCTGCTCCTCAGAGCAACACTAGGTAAGTGCTACTAGTGTTCCTATTTTTACAGGTAAAGCAATAGCGACGCCAAGAAGGGAAGTCCCTTCAGATCAGTCTTCTGTATTAAGATTCACCTCCTGGCCGGGCATGTGGTGCATATCTGTAAGCAGCAGCCTAGGAAGCCGCAGCCAGGGCCAGGGATCACGATTTGAGTCCCACCGGGGGCATGTAGCAAGACCTAGTCTCAAAAAAAATAGCTGAGCATGGTGGCACATGCCTGTAATCCCAGCTACCTGGGAAGCTGAGGCTGGGGATTGCTTGAGTCTATGCTACTTTGGGCAACATGAGCCTGCTGTTCCACGGGCAAAGAAGCCTACTCTCAAAAAAAAAAAAAAGATTGACCTCCCTGTCTGGGCCTAGCCCAGGATTTCTAGATCTTTCCTTTATAGCTAATGACCATCAGCAAACTCTCTGTATCCCATTGTTCCAGCCCTACCCTCTTCAGCTCTGCTTGTTGTTGATTGAGGGTAACTTTAGACTAAGCATCTATAGTACCCTTATGCCTTAGTCCCCAACCCAGCCTTGCCCCAGGCCCAATTATACTCTACTCATGGGATTCCCTCACCTACCCATCACTCCATGAGCCATTCCACTCCACCTGGCCCCAGGGGTTCCGCAGCCGCACCAGTTTCACTTTCTCATCCTTGAACATGGCCTTGGACAAAAAGAGAAGCTCTCTCACTCTGGACTTTTTTGGAAAGGGGGGGTGTCTTCAGTCTTGCTCTGAGATTGGGACAGGGATGGGGAGAGAGTCCTGTACAGGAAGTTGTCCTGCCGAGTTCTGGCCAAGGACTGTATCAAAAGCTCCCTGAGGAATGACAGGGCAAGAACCTTCAAACTGAGTCCACTGTTATTGTAACTTGGCCACTGCTTCACCATCTTTTGAGAAACGTGTTTTTCCAGGGACCAGCTGGCAATTGTGAGCATGGCGGGAGGAGGTAGGGCATATAGAGCAGAGTTTTGCTGACAAATTAAGTGTCTTTGTTTGGAACAGAAATATACCCCTCCTGGCTTGGAGATTACAAATAAAAGTGCCCCCAGGATGAACCAGTTAGAAGGTGCTCTTTTCTCCTTTGCCCACGCCTGAGTCTCTCTGCCCATCTTAACCTAACTGTGTGCCACAACAAAGCTCCCTGTCTTACTTGACCAATAAAGACCAGGTATTCCAGTGTCTGTAAAGCTTTGTAACTAAACATGAGAGGACAGAAAGCATGGAATCAGCTTCCTGAGAGTCCATGAAATCAGCTTCATGAAACCAGACTGATTTCTATTTGTTCCTTGGAAATGATGGGGAAATTACCTTTTTTAGAATGGAAGTCAAAGATAAACTGAGCATGATCTTGGGGTAAAGACCCTCACCTACCACTCCCAACAGTCTCCTCCAACTTCAGATGCTTTGCCTTTGAGAGGATCCTCTGACTGGAGGCCAGCTTGGCAGATGCCAAGGGGCACAGAACACCAAATGCTGACATCTGGAAGTTAACCCAAGTAGCTCTGGAGCCTCACCCACCCTGCCAGCCCCAACAGGCTCACCTCATCCAGGCCAGTGACGGAGTAGGCATGGCCTTTGACTAGCCCGCAGGCCATTCTGGTCTCATACTGAACTGGAACAATTGTCTATGGAGCAAAAAACAGACAGCTTGTCAAGCACAGGGGAGCAGAAGTTCTGCTGCCTGAAACAAAGCTAATATCGGTTCATTTTCTGTGAGGACAGGGATTATTCTATGTGCTGAAGTGTCCCTTCTAGTCTTGAGAAGCCATTCACTGGCTCTTTCATATAAGTACCGCGTGCTAACCGATTGCGCCACTGGTGCGTTCCTCACAGGCTCTTTCAGACAATCAAGAAGACACAGCCCTAGACAAGTGTTTCTCCCCAGCTGGTCATCCCTATGGTCCTATTATGACCACAGGAAGCACGTGGAGGCTGGCATACAGATGGAAGGGTGGGAGCACCTCCTTTCTGGATCTTCTAGGGTCTTTTCACAGGATGCCAAGGACAAATGGAGACTCCCCCTTCCTCTGAGCCCAACCAGGGTTGGTTATGTCTGAAAGTAAAAGGCACTGAGAAAAGAAGTTGGAGGAAACATACAGATCTACCCTTTTTCCTTATGTTTCCTCACCTCCTCTACATATAGCTAGAACATGATTATCAGGAAATCATGATTATCACGGCTCCCTGAGAGAGGATTCTGAGGAGACCGGAGGAGAGTCCTGCTCACACATGGTTGTGCCTATAGATGCAGGATAGCTCGTCAATCTGAAGACTGCCAACTTGCAGCTACAGGAGGCCCATGGCAGTGAGCCTGGATGGGGCATCACTGGCCCTGGTCACTTGACAGCTCTAAGAGGAGCCTCCTGGAGATAGGCTGGTCTGTGGAAATCCTGGAATCTTTTCAAACTGAGGGTGGGGCCTAGGTCTCTCAGCCCCTTGCAGAGGTCTGAGTCCTTTTATGACCCAGACCAGGCAGAACAGAAATGGTCGTGAAGGTAGGGAGAACAGAAGATTCAATCAACCCTCAGGTTCAGAAACCACTTGAAATGACTCTTTTAGTATGACTTACATAAGCCTGACAATCCCATTGCTGGCAATCTGTCCAAAGGTAATCGGCGAGGACACACACACAGAGGTATCTAATACAATTCTCATTACAGTATTTAAAAATAATAACCTCCTTCCCCCCAAAAAGAAAAACAAATTTCCCAGTAATAGGGTATTAGATAAGTAAATCATAACCTATTTGTACACTGGAAAATTGTGCAGCCTCTAAAAATGTTAGAGATGGTACATTAAAAAGATAAAGCTTTACCTACAAAGAGGTAGATACAATATGACAACTTTAAAAAAAATGAAAATTCAAGTTAGAGATATGATTAGGAAAATGCTGGAAGGACATATACCAAATGTTAAGAGCTATTATTTTTAGGTGGAGAAAAAGCAGATTAATCTTCCTGTGTCTATTGTAGACATGCAGTATTCTCTAGTGAGCATACTGTGAAAGTACTAGAATATAAGCTTTTTGGTTTGTTCACTGGGATAATGAACAAGGCAGACAAAATTTTCTTTGATGCCAGAAGAATCTTGGTACCTAACAGGGACTCAATAAATATGTGGGAAAGCATGGTGGTGCACGCCCACAGTCCAAGCGCTGGGAGGCAAGAGGCCTGGGATCGCTTGAATTCATGGGGTAGTTCGAGACTACCCCAGGCAACATAGCAAGACTTGGTCTTGAAAAAGCAGTTGGGCGTGGTGGTGTGTGCCTATAATCCCAGTTACTTGGGAGGCTGAGACTGGGAATTGCTTGAGTCCACGAGATAGGGACTACCCCGGGCAACATAGCGAGACCTACTCTCAAAAATAAAAAATATTTGGGAAATGAATAAATGAATGAATACTTAGTAGAGCAGAAATATTTTTAAATAACTGAACTCTCTATTTCTCCCAATTAATTTGTTATCAGAGGAACTGCCTAGACCATGGATTATAAAGGAACCCTCATGGAGTTCCCCCAAATCTGTCTCTCCTATTGTCTTCAGGAGCCATGGAGCAGGCAAGTTATCCCAACCCTCCCTTGGGAGGCCCAGGAAGGGTGTGTGTGTAAAGTGCTGGCAGCTGCAACCCCACATACAACAGCCGGTCCCGCAGGCAGGCCAGAGGCCAGTCCCAACCTTAGGAGGTGTACACACCCGAGTTGGTCTGTCATCTGAGAGGAGGTCTGAGTCCCTGAGCCGCGAGTTATCCATATTCCTCACCATACGTGCGATCAAGTCCCCCATTTTCGGTCCCGAAGGAGAAGTTCCATAGGTCATGTTGGTTCCATCCTGAAGTCCGAAGGGGAAGGCAGGGAACAGTCCAGGAGAGAGAGAGAGAGTAAACAAAAGAGGGTGACAGAGAGGGGAGGGTACAGAAGAAAGGAGGAGACAATAAAGGGAAAGGAAGGTGATAAATAGGGCATGAATGGAGAAAAGATGTTTACCAGTGATACAGAAAGAAAATGTCCATTTATGGGTGTTTTCTGCTAGCAGATCTTTTCCAAGCTTTCCTAGCCATTGGGAGTACTAGGAGACTATGCCATGTTGCACAGTCCACAGACAAGAGTGTCTCCTGAAACCCAGGATCCCAGATGGCTAACTACCATCTCCTTACCCCCCTTGACTCTAAGTTCATACCACTTTAGTTTTTTTGTTTGTTTGTTTGTTTTAGAGACTAGGTCTCACCACGTTGCCCAGGGTAGTCTCGAACCCGTGGACTCAAGTGATTACTAGCCTCCGTCTCCCAAATAACTGGGATTACAGGCACACACCACCACTCCCGGTCATACCACTTTGTTACACTGAGATGGGGACTGTAGGCTGATTAAAACGCCAACCCCATGGCCCAAGGGCTGGGGGACTGTCTTTGGCAACTGGTGGACTCAGGTCCATTGTGAAGCATGTGGCCAGGTCTGTGGAGGCTTGCCAGGACTGATTGGCACAGACTATAGAGTCTGCACTGACAAAGGCCTCTGGTTTCAGTGCCACCAATGGCTCAATATCTTTACTCAAAATCCCCAGGAGCTCTTCTCCCTTGAAAAATTTCCAGTTTTCAAAATCGAATGCCAGTTCCTGCTTCCTAAAGCCAAGCATTCACCTTGTCCCAGAAGAAGCTCCAATATATTGGGTGAAAAAGTTTCTCAGTAGGTGGCTGCTCCCTGCCTTGCACCCCACACTACACTTAATCTTAGCCAAAAGGTTGAGAAGCAATCACTCCATACTGAACGAAGCAGACTTACATCAATGGAGCAGCCCATGAGGGAGCCTCTCTCGAGAGCCTTCTTCATGATCTTGTACATGTCTCTGGGAGCTTCCCTAATCTCAAAAAACTCTGTCACTCCTCCTGTGAAGTCTTCCATGGCCTCTGTAGTGTTCCCGCCTTTCAGGGCTTCATAGGAACCATGGAGCCTTGGAGAAAAGAGGATAGCCAACCTGAGGTCAGAGGGTTCTAAGAATCCTGCCCCAGCACCACTGCCACCAGACCTTTGCTTGGGTTGATGTTCTCTCATCTAATTCCTCAGCCACCTCAAAGTTAACAGGCAGGTACTGTGTTCCCTTTCTTCATGCTGGAGAAGGTAAACTCCCAGATGAAGTGACTCACTCAAGGACACAGCAGGACAGGGACCAGAGCCAGTTATTATTCCTACTTCCTGATTGTTCTCTTTCCACTCTACCCTGAACTCTGAGGGAGGACTCCAGTAAAGCCCTTCATAGCCAGAGGTGGTAGTGGTGGTGGTATTTCTAACTTATTAATAATATTCTGCAAGCTCCTGATGTTGAATCAGGCAAGACTTGGGGATTTGAGCCTAGGAGGTATAAGGCTTGGATCCTAGACCTGCAGATCCACCTGATGGCATAATTGAAGACCTCACTTTGAAAAGCTAAAGACTTCCAAAACAGTTTCATTTCTACTCTTAGATAGTGAAAACACACTGCTTCTGGACCTGATCTTCTCTGACTTTGGTTCACAGTTGAACACACACACACACACACACACACACACACACACACACATGCTTCCTCCCACGAGTGAGACCTCATCTGGATTTTACAGCCCACTTCATCACCTCTGGCCTTGCCTCCCACCCATGCATGCACGCATGCACACATGCATGCAGAGACCATGGCCTCACATTCTAAAGTGTGGTCTTACTTAGCATAAGCCTTCTCTAGCAGAGCGCTCCAGAACTCATTGCGGTGGTTGGATTTGGTGAAAACCAGTTGGTTGTTGTAAGTCGGCAGGCAGTCATCAATAACCACATCCACCCAATCTCCATATCGCCAGAACTGCACAAAAGTGGCAAGGCAGAGTCACATTCTCATTTTACCTTTAGGAAATGTGTTCCTACGCCACGTTACTTACAAGTCCCTTTGATTCCCAAACCTGTCCCATTTCCTTGGCTTGACATCTTGGGGCTTATGCATACTATTCTGAGTTAGGTATGTGAATCTTACTCCAGGTGAACTGTTTGCTCCTGGAGTGAGTTACAAAATACATTGCTTCTTCTACAAGAAGTGTCCAGTCCAGTACTGGAAACTGTAGGTATTCTGTGTATATCTGAGGAGTTGAGATTTTCATTCTCTTGCACAGGAACTCTGAAGTAGGTAACTGTTTTCAGGTGTGTTTGCTGACTCTGATGCACAAGACCTAGGTGACGGATTTACTGATGCACTATAGACCTAGGTGACGAATTTACTGATGCATTTCTTGATGACAAATAAAGTAGGAATTGGTACTGAGGAAGGATTGGTGTGGAAGAGAAAAATTAACCAGAATACTATCTAACTTTAGCAGGAATATTGTCTAATACTTTCACATTGGGATTGTTCTTTTTTAAACAGATCAATTTTAAGTGAAAAATATAATGTAATTTAATACAATAATTAAAGATCCTAGTAATGACTTTTCTCCCATATTGAAAAGAGGGCAAACATATTTCTGGATATTGTATTTATGACTCTTTATAGAAAAGACTAAATATTAGAAAAAGAAATTGGCAGTTTGATGGCACAGGGAGGAAATAAAGGCCTGCTGCCTGGCCCCAGGGAAGGCATCTGAATCTGAAGAGAAAACCTTTCCTGAGACAGTAATCCTGAGGTGCAAGATCAGCAAGCACACAGACTGATGATTTGGGTCAGTCCTCAGACATTAAAAGTTTATACGGCTGGAGACAGACTGGCTCCTCGGGATTTGGGTCTGCTAGATGTGGAGCTCATTTATCAGTTCTGGGCCAGCACCAGCATTTGGCTCTGAGCCAAGACAGTTTGGGTCTAGAAAGGCTTCTACAACTGATTTGATTCTGGAACCAAAAGACTCATTTCTGTGCCAAATCAGAAGCCGAGTCCCCAGATTAATCAAATTTTTCTGCCAAAGCGTGGAAAAGGTGAGCATATGACTTAATCTAGCTCTACCCTAAAGGGGAAACACACAGGAGCTACAATTTTGAGTGGGATTACCTTTATAGTTAAAGGACCGTAGGGGGAGATTCCCAGAGCTAGTGTTTTAGAGGCCTACTTGGGAAGGACTGCAGGGAGCAGCCAGCCACCTGCAGAGGCAAAAATAGACCCACAGGCTGGCAAACAGGATGTCTCTTTTCCTTTCTGGGGCATAGTGGAAGTTAGGGGTTGAGGTAAGGGCGGCAGACATAAATAACTGTTTCCTCACAAGTTTGAAGCCTTAAGGGGAATCACGGTCCACTGCCATGACTGGGAGGGTGGGAGAAACCTCTTCTGGAGCCACAAGGAAGTCAGAGCTAGGAGACCAGAGTGGGGGCTGGGTAGCAGCTGGCCTTTTTCACTACAGTCCCATCTCACCTGAAAGTGGAAGATCCCCGCGTAGTTTTCCGTGAAGCTCTGATCATGAGGTATGACTCGGAAAAGCAAGTGCTCATTCAAAGTCAGGCAGGCGATGGCTGCCAGAAACCAGCAGTCCCCTGCAGGCGAACAAGTAGCCCAGGTCACAGGAGGGCCACACCTCTGGGGAAGAAAGACCCAGTCCCAGTTGCTCTTTTTCTCTGAACCAGGTTCACTGGGTGCTTACTGTCCTATTTCCAAATCTAACCTCACAGAAGTGTCAGTCCAGGGAAGGTGTCTGACTGCAGGCCCTTGAGGGTACTATCAACAGGGCAACTCACTTCTGTGGGACTGGTTTTCCCAAAGGCTATAAGCAATTCCTCCACCTGCAATAAAAGCTCACTTCTTTTGTGGATCTCAGTGGAGACAGTATTGTAAGTGGTCATAATTTGGTCCTTCTTCTGAATATCTGTACCCCCCAAACCCCACCCAGTACCTTTACAGTGTGAGTTCATTTCCTCTTCTGACCCCAACAGGATTTTGATAGTCATCAGTCAAGTCAATTTGTGATATAAGGAAAGCCAATCAGGTGGCTGCCCTGATACAAGTCTACAGCGGGCACTGAGACATCGCTGCTAATGAAATGACATGGGGGACATTTTCTTATTCCTTGAATTTCCTTTCTGAGTACAGTATGTGGTCAGAGGCTACCTGTGGGAGAGGGGAGGTATATTCGCATTTACATACATTTGCTTGTGCACCCATAAATGCTTGAGGTCCAAGACTGACACCACAGAACTGCTTTCTGAGGAGAATGGGTTAAGTCATGCAAGGTCTTGGTTTTGCTGCACAGGACATGATGACATTCTTGAGACTGCAGAGTGGATTTTGGGAGTTTCTAGTCACCCTTCACCCTGCACCCCAATCAGCCAATCTCTCCTTTGAAACAGTTTATTGTTTACATGGACCCAGACTATTTAAGCTCACCCTGCAGCCTCACAAGCAATATTCCCTTTTGACACAGGAGCTCAGATATCTAAAATCTTCTCAGATCTGCTTATGGGGGTCAAGTAAGCTAAATTCCTTTCACTTGGGTACCGTATTTCCTCAAATTTTAAATTGCCTCTGTTGATACTTTCTCTAATTTTATTTCATAGAGTTTTTCTGCAACCCACACCAAAAATAATGTTTTCTGAATCGGAGAGTGAGAGAGAGAAGACATTCTGATACAATAACTAAGTTAATTAACCAAACAGAAAATTGGGTGCTCCTCCACATGGGCAAATGTCATCTTTGCTGAAAGACTCCTCTGATATTGGGCTATTTGGAGTCATTTAAATAAGAGTTTGAGTCATAAGTATTCTTTTCAATGATGCACTTTTGTTTGTATATAGATTCTATGTACCCTAAGGACTGGTAGGTACAGTTTCACAGCTGAGTGGGGCATGTATACGTGTCCTTAGGAGCTAGAGGAGGGGCTGTGAAATGAGGCATACTTCTGGTGGCAAAGAGGTAGGAGGGACAGAAATTAAATGAGGGAATCATCAGTTCCTCGGTAAGTGAGCATTAGTCCCAAAAATTCATTAAAAAAGTTCTTTTACTTCCTGTAAAGGGATCACATCTTTTAATTACCCATTGATTACCAGCCTGGGTAAGATCCCACGATCTTTCCTACCTACCGAGATCTCCTTGACAGATGTCAGTTCTATTAGCTCCACCAATAATAAAGCGAGGATTTTCACAAATTTCCTGTGAAACAAAAGGAAATTATAACAGTAGTAGCAGCTATTATTTATTGAGGTCCATTACATACTCTTGCAACTTGCTTGGGGAATTTTACACATGTTACTCACTTAAGCTTCCAAAAACACATCTGTGAATTTGATACTATCACTTTTATTTTTCAGATATTGAAGTTCAGAGATGTTAAGAAACTTGCCCCCAAGACACACAGCTAGTAAGTGGTAGAAACCAGAAGCATTATCTCCTTCTCTCATTGTTCCCCCATACCAAATAAGGTTGTATCCTGAGAGTTGGGCAATGTGAGTACTGTTGCAGTCATGATAAAGGAATAACAAAGCATGGCTTTTGCTTTCTTAGTCTATGCCCAGAGAAAAGGTACAGGAGAACAATAGCAAAAGGATCTTTCCCCCCAAGGTGTGGTAACATGATTAGCATGTGTCCCAGAGTCTACAGAACTTGAAAACTGGGGGAACATACAGAGTGAATTTCATATTGGTGATGCAGGCCACTTTGTCTGCTGGAGGGTGCGTGTGTGAGTGTGTGTGTGTGTGTGTGTGTGTGTAAATATATATTATTCAAACATGTGATATGGCATCATGGTCCCCAAAGGTTTCCAGAAATCCAGATATAGGAGTTCGTGTATTTTGAAATTTCAAGTAATGTTACTTTGTTTTTATGAGTCACCTTAGTATAGTTGACCATCAACAGGGTTTTGACCTGCATAAATTCACTTAGAATTTTATTCTAGCCTTGGTTTCACATCCACATATTCAACAACCAGGATGCCAGTTTGATTGAATTTGCAGATGTAGAAACCATAGCTATGGAGAAAGTACTGTAAGTCATGAAAGGATTTTTCAATGCAAGGCCAAGGTCATCCCTAAAACTCGCATTATTCAAGGGTCTACTAGATTTCAATAGCCGAAAGGAATTTAACAGGCATTTTTACTTTCCAAAGTGGCGTCCTCTGTTCATTTTGTAGCCAAAGTCCAGTGGTAGCTTACAGTTTGAACAGCAACAGTGGCAGCACTAGATCCTTCCTGGGAATTTTGAGGAATTTAGTAATTAAATTAGTTTCTACGGATGGTGACTTTATTATACCATCCTTGCCTTTACTGTTGCTTTAGGTTGTGTGTTATTTACTATAATTTAGTAGGTTATTTGGGGACCGGGAACACTTAAAAAGAACATCCATATACCATCAGGTGCTGCTGTGGTTTGGTCAACAGCAGGTGATATACAGAAGGTTCCGGTGGGTTACAGCATACAAGTTAGGTGTGCTGTAGGTGATACCACCTGGGATTGTATAATCACTCTTACGATATTTGCACGTTGAAATTGTCCAATGATGCATTTCTCATACAGAGTGTTTAAGTGACGCTTGACTGAAATGAGTGGTAATCGCTTCCTCACTTTAGAGTCTTTGAAATAATGAGAGGTTTCTTGGGAACAGTTCTATTTTCTGCAAACGGGGGAAACCTCTACTACCGACTATGTGTAGACCAACAGCGACCAACAGAGGGCGCGCTTGTTTTTTGTTTGTGTGAAACGTTCAAAATTTGAAAAAAAGTATAGATTCTATGTTTTGATTTTAACACCATTTTTCACAGCTTCAAGAAGTTTTTCCATTCCTGGGATATAGAGCCTCGCTCTGTTTCTGTCTCAAGGATACTGTATGCCCAACCCTGTCCCTCCTCCCAAATAAAAAGGCTTGCTTAGACCATACCACCCACACCTCCCCTCGGAATCCCTTAATGCAAAAGAAAGATGTACCAAGATCATTTTTTAAAAAAAGTTACCTATGGAGAGAAAATAAATAAAGTAGTGGGAGTAGGGATAGAAGTAAAACTGAATCTAAGTGAAAATTGTTGTGACCTAGGACCCCTGCAAAGTTTTACAGAATTAAAAGCCAAAGTTTAAGGAAAAATAATTTACTGCCGGGCACGGTGGCTCGTGCTTGTAAGTTTCAGCCTATGAAGCGGCCGGGGCTTAGGGATCGCGGTTCGAGTCCCGCCTGGGGCCCGTAGCGAGACCTAGTTCCAAAAAATAGCTGGGCGTGGTGGCGCGCACCTGTCATCCCAGCTACCTGGGAAGCTGAGGCTGGGGATTGCTTGAGTCCATGGTACCCCGGGCAACGAGAGCCTGCGGTTCCACGGGCAAAAAC
>PVHY01009262.1:0-57340 GCA_004024945.1 Uropsilus gracilis | reverse complement strand
CGGGTCACCTCTCCTCCACCTTCACACAGGTCTTGCTCCTCAGGAACCAAGTGCTGGGGAGGTGAGGAAGCTCCAGAGGACCCCGCCGGGTCCTTCTTCCGAGGCCCCAAACCTCCGCGCCTGATCCCAATCTCCAGGCTCTTGCTCTCACTCCACTCTCCACGCTCCTTTCCAAAATTGTGTCCATACACTCCACCTCCCCTCTTTTTTATCCTTCTCCCTGCTTCCTATTGACCATCCCCCCTTGGTGTGTTACCTCCCTTTTCCTCTGGGCCAGACTTCAACCTCAGGACCCTACATTACATAACCCCAGTCTGCCCTGGTTACTTTTAGGGTAACCACTTTACTCTCAAAGGGGGGAACTGGCCTCAGGCTAGTTTTAGTCTCTGTTTTTCAGATGCAGGTGTCTGCAATGCCCATATTCGGAACTGGGTTCATCTTTGGGTCCCGGCTTCAGTATCTCTGGACCAGAGGTTTGGTTCCCCAGTCCCCAGAAATGTTGTAGGTGGAACTCTGACAGGTCACCACTATTGTTAGTCTTACCATCTTGTCTCATATGGTTCTGAAGCGAGGACCCCAATATGGGCAGTATTGAAATTTAGGCATTGATGCCATTAGCTGTGTCTGAAAAACACAGAGGTAAAGATGGTCTAAATAGGAAAAGGGAACTGGTGAAAACAGGATAAAGGTACTTTTACTTTGTTGCAAATTCTAGGTGTGGACCCAGAGGAGAGAATGTATCACTTAGAGGGTGTATAAAGGAAAATTGGAGCCTTTGGCTTTTAGGAGAAAGAAAAAAAAATATATAGAAAGGAAAGGAGCAGAGACTGAAGAGAGAGACAAGCCAGACTTGGGAAGAGGCAGGCAGGTAAAGAATAGCCAAGTGACCAGGCTGGGCAGAAGCCCCCTGGAAGAGTTGTTGAAGCCGAAAGAACTATTCCCTCTTTGGGAACCACGGAGGGACCAGACTGACAACGATTCTTTCTGCAAAAGCACGGAGTTTATTCAGACCAGCACGCTGGGACTCAATAGCACACCCAGGAGTCGGGTTGTACTGTGTGAGCCCCGATTGTAAGGCTTGGGGTTATTTTATACACAGGAGTAAACAATAGGAATAGGATTATGACATGAACATCTGGTGGTCAAAGCAGTCTGGCTGAGCCCACAACTGCTGGGTTACACAGTCTGGCCGAAACCGCAAAGCTGCTGAGCTGTTACACAAAGCAAAAGAGCAAGTTAGCAAAAGCAATCGTCTATGCCTCCTTCAGCTAACTTCTTCAGAGTGAGCTGGTGGTAGCAAGGAGCCATGGTGACTGTTAGAAGAGTAGCCAGTGTGGAGAGTGTGGCACCGCAGCAAGGTGGCATAGTGAACTGGTACCTGGAGATGGCCAGCGATTTGGAAAGCTGATTTGTGCATCAGCATTTGAAGATGTGTGAAGCACCTTGGAGAAGTGGAGCAGCTCAAAACAGTAGAGAAGCAAAGAGAAAATGATGAAGAAAGACTGGAACTTTGCAGTGCATGCCTCAGGTTTGGAGGGGCAAAGGGCACCACCATGGACATGTGTCTTTGGGAACTTTGGGACTGAAAATAGTGACTGGGCTAAGATGACTGGCCACTTGTGGCTATAAGGATTTTCTGGTTTCCCTGTTAATATTCCCTTGTGAATAAAACCCCTTATTAAACTGCATTTTGAGTGGCAACTGCTACGCACAGGTGATGCGGACCTGTGGCTTATTGTATTGGTTGGAGGTGCCCTTTTGACCTGGTATCGGTTCCAGCCATGCACTCTTTGGGTCCTACCCAGGTGATGGATATGCTGAGGACTTTTATTCTTCTCTCCTTTATCTCTGCAGCTAGATTGTTGTTTTTCTCATTCCTAGTGAGGTCTAGCTGATGTTGAGTGAGGTCTAGCTGATTAAACCACAGGGGGGACCAACCCCCCAGCCCGTGCCCTGGCAGAGATGCTGCACCCTCAACCCCAGAGACAAAGGCGTGGATGGAGTATGGAATCCCTGGCTGGAGGCCACCATGCCCCATGACACTGAGTGGCTTAGGCCATGGCGGGGTGTCCTGAGGGCCTTCTCTCAGGCCTAGGCGATCCTGGGGGGTCTTCGATCCCAGCTTCCCTGCCAGCTGGGACCAGGGTTTTTTATATCAGGTCAGAATGGGGACGAAGCCTCCAACCAACAAGCCAAAGGGGAAAAAAAGCAACACTTTAAAAATGCGGCTTCTGTCGGATTCTTACCACATGCCTAGCAGTTGCCAGTCAAACCCAATTTAACAACAGGGTTTTATTTATAAAGAAAAGTAACTGGGGAAACACAAAGTTCTTAAAGCCACAGTTATCTTTCCCCAGTCACCATTTTCAGTCCCAAAGGTCCCAAAGACACATGTCCATGATGGTGCCCCTTTGCCCCTCCAAACCTGATGCAGGCACTTGGCAAAACTAAGTCTTTCTTTTCCCATCTTCTCTTTGCTTTTCTCTCCAGTGTTCTCAGCTGTTCAGCTTCTCCAAGACTCTTCAAACTTTTTCAACAAATGCTGATGCAAAATCAGCTTTCCAAAAGAGGGCTTCTGCTAGCCTGGCCACCTGAGCTCCTCTTTACCAGCCTGCCATTCTCAGGTGTCTCTCCTTCCCCAAAAGTGTATCTCTCAGGCTCTGCTCCTTTCTTTTTATATCTTTTTTCCTTGCTCCTGAAAACCAGAGGATCTAATTCCTCCCACCCCCACACACACACCCTCTTGGTGATTCATTTTCTCTCCTCCACCTGGGCTTGGGGGTGCTAGTTTCACTTAGTCACCAGGGCTGCTCAAGGTTTGCAACAAAGTAAAAGAAAAGTACCCTTATCAGTGTTAGGCTGTTCTTAACCTCTGTTTTTCAGATACATCTAATGGCAGCAATGCCTAAATTTTCTGAACAAATAACACTGTACATCCTGGGGTCACAGTTTCAGGTTGACATGCCTTTAATGCTTTAATGGGATTGCAGGTAGGAAGGACTAAAAACATCCAATAGCAACTAAGCCTCTTAGCCTCCTTTATTCTGTTATGTGTAACTGATACATTGTCTCACATGCAAGGCCTATTTGTTGGGTGTTTGAAAGGTGGAAAACAATATATTTCAAAGTCATAGGCTGGCCATTGCTTAGAAAGTGAAAAATAGCCTGATTTAACTCATTTTCTTTACAATATATACCAAGAATTTTATCTCTTTTGCATTTCTTTCTCTCATGGTTCTTTTCCTTATACTATGTGTTTCTTCTATTCTTTGTGTTTAAAAATTTCTCTGAAAACTTCCATTCATGTGGAGGTTTAAATTATAATGTAACAATGTGATTAGGCCAAAAGGAAGAAGATTCCTGGAGTCTTTGGTTCTGAGATTGGGGGCCACATACACAGGCAGGCTGTCTGAGAGACTGAGAAAGGCAGAACAACTGCTCACCCTTCTAGTCCTGTTCACTCTTAAGTGCCTATAGCCACACACAGATACATTGTTGCAAATGCAAGGCTCATCCATTGTTTGCTAACATTTCCAGGTTATGGGTTGTATATTGTGTGGAAGGTGAAAGATTTTGACTCATTTTCCTTACACATTTACTTTGATTTCTCTATATTCCACATATCAGTGACAATTCAATATTTCTCCTTATCCCTTCCATTATCCCTTCCAGATCTGTCCATGTGGCTGCAAATGGCATGAGTTCATTTATGTTGATTGCTGAATAATATTCCTTTGTTGTATATATAACATCTTGATCCATTCATCTGTATTTAGGTTGTTTACATAGCCTGGCTATTGGTATATAGCTCTAGGTTAACATGGGAGTATAAATTTCCTTTTGAATTAGTGGTTTCATTTTTAGGGTAGATGTTAGTAGAGTTCCTGGGTTATAGGGTAGATCCATTTTCAGTTTTTCAAGATATTTCCATATTTCTTTCCCAATAACAGTGTTTGGGTTCACTTATCCTCACATGCTCACCAGCATTTGTTATTTATGATCTTTTCAAAATTGGCCATTCTCACAATTGTATGGTGGTCTTGATTTGTATTTCCTTAATAAGTGATGGTCAGCATTTATTCATGTGCCTGTTTGCCGTTTGTACATCTTCTTTGGAGAAGTGTCTGATTCTTCTGCCTATTTTTAGACTGTTCACATTTCACTGAGTTGTATGAGTTCTTTGTAGATATCAGTCTTTTACAGATGTATGAGCTAAAGATACTTTCTTCCTTTCTGTAGAGTGTCTTTGTTTTAATTATGTTTCTTATAATGTACAGAAGTGTTTTATTTTGATGTAAGGACTGTTTATGTTTTACAATAAACAATCCTTAAGGACAAGCCCTTAAAGAAAGCTTTATAATGTGATATAAGACTTTATAAGTCACAGTGTTTTGCCTTGTTCTATGTATTTTATAGTTTTAGGTCTTAACATCTAAGTCTTTTATCCATTTTGAGTTGACTTTTGCTTATGGTATTAGATCATGTCTTTCTTCATCCTTTTGCATGTAGCTGTCCAATTCTCCCAACACCATCTACTGAATATAAGGTTGCTGTCCAACATGGCCCTCACCGGCCTCCTTTTCCGGTATTCACCCCGTTTCTTCCCACCGGCTCCTACACCTCACCCAATCAGCCATAGCTACATCTGCATAAAACACGCCCATCAACACCTCTCTATATAAGTGCACTCCAACCTCAGTAAAACTGGAATTTAGCTTTTACCCACGGCTCGAGTCTTTCTTACATTGATGCTGAAACCCGGGAGGGGTTACTCCTCACAGAGGACCTCCCCTCCACCCTCGTCCACCTTCTTGAATGCTGGCCACCCTCCACCCACCATCACCGACCGGGTGAGCATCCCCCGAGAGGCTGCAAGCCTTCACCTGGCTATTGCAGGGAGACTGACCTTCATTGTCTGGCAGCTGCCTGACACCCAGTGTGGGGGAAGACCTCGCCCCACCTCTGCCTCCATGGCCGGGCGGACTTCCAAAAGCCTCCTCCAGGCCTCGTTTTGCCACTGATCCTCTCTCCCTCTTGGAGTCGCTCAGGGGAGAATAGTCGTCCCCTCCTTTCCTTTACCCTATACCTTCTCCCTTTCCCATTTCCGTTACAATTTCCGCGTCCTCCTCCACCAAAACCTAGCGCTAGGTTCTCCACGACCCCAATTAGAGAACTACCCGGTCCTTCTCTACGGAGAAAAGCCTTTGTGTAACAACCCATCTACTTTCTCCGTCCCGGCTCTCCCGAGCCTTGTGACCGATTGATAGATCTCGGGGACGCCTGAGTGAGACACTCGTTCACCACATTCCGGTCCGGAGATTCCTTCTTTTCACCGCCTTTCTTTCTCTCAACCTCAACACGTTCTTTTCTCCACTATGGGGGCGGATCCTTCTCTCCCCACAGCGACCCCTTGTCAATCTTCACCGTCTCTCCCAATAGCAAACCCAAGTAACTGACCAAATTTTGCACCCAAGATTGGCCCTTCTATCCTCTAGATAACCACACATGTTGACCCCCAGAAGGGTCATTAAATCCTCAGATCTTTCGTGATCTTCACAACTATTGCCAGCGCTCAAGAAGGTGGAAGGAGATCCCCTACATCGAGGCCTTTAGTTATCTCCAGTCTCGACCTGATCTGTGTGCTTCCTGCAGTCCTCCACAGGTTCTCCTGGCATGTAAACCTCCTCCCTCCCCCACTCCCAACCCCTCCTTTCAATCCAGCAAAGAAACCTGCTTATGGTCCAGAGCTCTCCACATCCTCCTCACCATCACCCTCTCCCACCACTCCTTCTAGTCTACTCTTACCCTCCTTCTCCCCTCCTGTCCCATTTAGCCCTCCCATGACTCTCTCAAATCATGGCCCTCCTCTGCAAAGTTGTGGGAGCAGAGGGAGTCGTGCGAGTCCATGTCACCTTCTCTATGACCAGTCTCAGCCAGCTAAAAAAAAGACTGGGTTCCCTTACCACTAATCCTACCACTTACATCCGGGAATCCCAATGGGTCGTCCAGGCTTATAGCCTCACCCACCATGACATCTACATGCTCTTGGCCAACACATCCTCATAACTTACTTTCTTTCCCAAAACTACCCTGACATCAGGGACAAGTTAAAAAAAGCTTAAATAAACAGGGCCCTGCAGCCACTCAGACCAAATTCCTGGCCACTGCCTTTAAGGTGTACCATAACCTCGATGAGGAGGCCGAGCACCGCACATATCAGCAGTTGGAGAAGGCTCAGAGTAACCACTTCCAGATGCTCGCCCAGGTCCTTCAGGGAGCCCCTGCGGGTCGACACCTGGCGCCTGACTCACAGGATATTTTTGCCTTTACTTAGACTGATCAGCTCACCTGCCACTCGCAACAACTCACCTGGACGGTCCTTCCCCAGGGTTTCCGCGATAGCCCCCACCTCTTTGACCAGATCCTTGCCTCTAATATGACAGACTTCCATCAGGCCTGCCCTGACTCTACCCTCCTCCAATATGTTGATGACCTTCTTTGCAGCCCTTCTCTGGCTGTCTCCCAACAAGATACTGTAGCCCTTCTTAGTTACCTAGGCAGTAGGGGCTCTCGGGCCTCCCCTCACAAAGTTCAACTGTCTTCCCCTACTGTGACCTATCTCGGCTCCTCCATTTCTCACAGGCTCAAGTCCATCACCATTGATTGGAAAAAACTCATTAGCTTCCTTCCCACGCCCAAGACCAAGGCTCAGGTCTTGTCCTTTCTGGGCCTCGCTGGGTACTTCCGAACCTGGATCCCTAATTTCTCACTGTGGCTCCTCCCCTTTATGACCTTTGCCAAAGGCTCCGTGAGTGACCCCCTGTCCCCTGCCAGATGAAGGCCCTGGCCCTTCATTTGCCAGACTTTTCCAAGCCTTTTCTACTCTTTGTCCACAGCAAGGGCGGTCAAGCCCTCAGTGTTCTCAGGCAAAATGTTGGCCCATCCTTTGCTCCTGTCACCTACCTGTCCAAGCAACTAGACCCCACTGTCCGGGGGTGGGCTCCCTGCCTGCATGCTCCAGCCACCTGTCACCTCCTTCACAAGGAGGCCCAGAAGCTCACCTTTGGGTCTCCCCTCACTGTCCTATCCCCTCATCAGCTCAGTGATCTCCTCACCTACAAAGGGCTACAGTCCCTGCCACCTTCCAGGTGCTTCCCTACTTCCTGCCGACAGTCTGTCCTGTTTCCCTACTTCCTGTCGACAGTCTGTCCACCCCCACTCACAACTGTTTGGAGGCCCTTGAGGCGTTCCTCCCTTGTCCTGCCACCATTTCTGAAGACCCTCTGCCCAACTCTGACCTCACTTGGTTCGCTGATGGCAGCTCATTTGTGCTAGAGGGTGTCCAGATGGCAAGGTACGCGATTGTCTCCTTTTCTTCTATCATCGAGGCCCAGGCCTCCCTGCCAACACCACCAACCAACAGGCCGAATTGATAGCTGCCACTAGGGCCTGCCAGCTCGCAGCTGGCAAATCCTTCACTCTCCACACTAACTCCAAGTATGTCTTCCATACCGTCCTGTCCCATGTGGCCATTTGGAAAGAGCGTGGCCTCCTCACCACCAAAGGTACCTCCATTACCAACTCCGACCTTATCACTGGCCTTCTAAATGCCTCAAGACTGCCCACAAACTTAGGGGTAAGTCCCACCAGTCCTACTCCTCCCCAATCACAATGGGCAACTCCTGGGCAGACCAGGCTGCCCAGTCTGCTGCCCTTCTCTCTAAGACTTTCCAGACCCTTCCACTTGTCTCGTCTGATCCTCCAGAAAACAACTCTCAGGATACATGCCACCAACTCTTCCACTTCCTTCACTCCCTTTTGCACTCCAGTCCTCAGAGCCTACGGGTCTTCCTCCAATCCTTCTTCTCTAGAACTCCAGACAATGACTCTTTTTTATTATGCTCCCTCTCGGCAACCTGCCAGATCTGCCAGTATGCCAACCCTAATACACCCTTACGGCCAAAACTGTTCCCTGCTCACCAGGCTCGGGGCCATGTTTCTGCAGCCGACTGGCAGGTTGACTTCACCAACATGCCCCGGGTCAAACACTTTCAAGTTTCTCCTGGTGCTGGTTGACATGTTCTCTGGATGGGTTGAGGCTTACCCCACCTCTAATAAACGAGCCTCTACCATGGCAGACCTTTTCCTCATGCATATTATTCCCCAGTTTGGCTTCCCATCCTCCATTCAGTCTGACAGTGGTCCCGAATTCACTTCCCAGGTCACCCAAACTCTCTCTCAGGCTCTGTCCATTTCCTGGCACTTCCACTGTCTGTACTGCCCCCGGGAAGGTTTGTTAACAGGTCCCTCAAGGACATGTTGACCAAACTCACCATGGAACTTAGCCTAGATTGGACTAAGGTCCTTCCCCTGGCTCTCCTCTGCCTACATGCCCTACCCAAGAAGCCTTCCCTCCTCTCCCCTTTTGAGGTCATGTATGACTGTCCCCTCCTTCCTCCGGGACTGTCTCCCACTCCTTGGCCACTACCCAATAAATATGCCCTCCCCCCCCCCCGTTCCACCTCCGCTGTGAGCTCTGGAAATACCAGGACGGACTGGCTCCTTCCTGACCCTACTCTCTTCCAAAATCTGTCCTCCCATTTCCTTGGACAGGTTGTTTACTACTGCCCACCAGGTGACTGTGACCCTCTCAAGGCAAAATGGAAGGGCCCTGCAGAGCTTGTTCTTTGCACCCCCACAGCGGTCAAGCTCCATCTCCCCCCGCTACCATCTTACCCCTTGAATTCATATTTCCAGGCTAACGCCTGCCTCCACCCTGGCTGAGGATCACCATCCCGGAGACAACTCAAAGGAACCTTCTGACTCCTTCCCCTTATATTCTTGCTCTCCTGCTCCAGATAACCGTCTTATCCTTTGCCTCCAATGCCTCCTGCAGGATGGCGCACCCTGACTTACTCCCTCGCCTTCTCCTTTCTCTTCATCTAAACTTCGTCTCTGCCTCTGCCTCCCCCTATGTGTGGAGGTTCAAGGTTTGCCAGACTTATAAACTGGACAACACTAAAATCACTGATCTTGCGGCCACATCCAATTGTCCCCTCAACGGTTGCTCTCAGGCGGTCACTATTGTTTTTCCTCCTTCCACCAAGCTCCTGTTCAAGGCCACCTGCCCTTACCTTTGTTTTCTCCATGATCAATCAAAACCTTACTGTAAGAAATGGCCCATCACCTATGGGGGGTGCCCGTACTGGTCATGCAGAATCCATGACGCATTCCTGGGCCAAATCAACATGGGGTCTTTTCGGTCCCATCTGAAAAACAGCTCCTACAGCCTCACCAACCCGATCCCTGGAACCCCCATTGGGCTTCTGGGGTCATTGCAAAGTTTTACTGTAATTCTTACTCATCCACCCCTTGTGGGGAGTTGTCTTCAGGGAACATGTCTCCCCTGGCACCCAGGGCCCCCATGTCCCCAACAACATCCAGACTTCCGAACACATCATCCTCTCCACCCTCGAGGGGAAGCCCGAGGCTCCCTCTCCGCGGGACAGCTCCCTCTACAGCTGGTCTCAAATCATCAGGGACATCATCGCCTTCTTAAACGCTACCTCTCCAACCACTGCTCCAGCCAACTGTTTCTTATGTGCCTCTCTTGCCCAGCCCCTACTGGCTGCTGTCCCTGTCTATGTCTCCCTAACCTATAACCTTTCACACCCCTCTTCCCAGTAGACACCTTAACCAACATCCCCTTGTGGGAGCTTGAGGAAAATAGCTCTACTCTCATTCCCCGGGCTTGCATTCTCGCCATCCTCTCATTTGCAACGGCTGACCGCTCATATAACCTCACCTTTTCTGACATCGCTCACGCACAGCCCGGGAATTTCTTCTGGTGTAATGGTATAGTTACCTATGTCTTGTTGCCCAACAACATGGTCCCTTGCCTGGTCGTCACCACTGTTCCCCAGCTAACGCTCTACAGCAGTGCAGAGATTCGGCAGCTTCTGTCGGCTCTGCACTGCTACAGGTGGGCCACGTTTCTTCCCGTTCTCCTGGGCGTCTCCCTGACCTCCACCATCGCCAGCACCAGCATGGCTGGTGGAGGTCTTGGGCACTCCCTCTGGGTCGTTGATGACATCAATTCCAGATTAGAGAGTGCCCTTAGCTCTACAGCTGAATCCTTAGCCTCCCTTCAAAAACAGGTCACGTCGCTTGCCCAAGTTACCCTCCAGAACAGCAGAGTCTTAGACCTTTTAACAGCTGAAAAAGGGGGAATGTGTCTCTTCCTTTGGGAAGAGTGTTGTTACTGTATCAACGAATCGGGTATTGTGGAACAGAACATTGTTAAGCTCAACAACCTGGCCTCTGAACTTCACAAAACCCAGGCCCTGTTTCCCCCTTGGTGGCCATCCTCCCTGTGAACTTGGGTCTGGCCTCTTCTTAGCCTCCTCATTATTGTCTTTATCGCTTGCCTTTTTCTCCCCTGCCTCATAAAATTCATTCAGACCCAATTGGGAAGACTCACTAACCAAACTTTTAACCAGCTTCTCCTCAGAAATTACCAGCTTCTAGCCGCTGATGGAGCTGGAATCACATCCAGGGAACAGTTCACCGCCTGCTGACAACTTGGTCAAGACAGCCTGGAACACCTACCTCACCACTGCTGGCTGGTGCGGCCTGTGCTTCATGCCTCTGAATGGTTGAAAATCTTTCGGGATTTGTGGTTCCAGGGCACCTTTCTACACCACTCCCCTACACAAATCTTCTCTTTTGCCACCCTCTTCTGGGAATTAGCAACTGCCTTCCTCCCAGCACCCTCTTCCCTTGTCCCTGCCCTCTCAGCAGGAAGCAGCCAGAGAAAGCTTCACCCTTCGCTATACCAAAACAAAAAGGGAGGAATATAGGGTTGCTGTCCAACATGGCCCCCATTGGGCTCCTTTTCCGGTACTCACCCCTGTTTCTTCCCACCGGCACAACACCTCATCCAATCAGTCATAGCCACATCTGCATAAAACACTTCCATCAACACCTCTCTATATAAGTGCACTCCAAACTCAATAAAACCGGAACTTCTCCAGTGATTAGCTTTGACCAACAGCTCATGTCTTTCTTACACTGAAGAGGCTTTCTTTGTTCCAGTTCCAGGCCTATCCTTGTTTTTGACTTGTATGTCATAGATTGACAGCCCATATATATGTGGTTCAAATTTTGGGACCAGGTGGATCATGCTGGTAGGTTTTCAAGGTTAACCTTGTGTTGGGCAGCCAGTCTATATTTATTTGTGGTCTGTCCTTGTTTTCTCTTTGCCAGCTGTTACTCCACTCCTTTCTCTGTTGTTCTGCTGTTTTGCCTAATTGTTCTGGTGTCAGGTTTGGGGGTCTCACCCCCAGACATTGTCGGTGAAGAAATCTCTCTATGGATTCAGGCATCTGTGATGGTTGTTGTAGGTCATCTCCTCTGCCTTGGTTTGCAGCTTTGCCATGGGGCCAATGCCCCCACTCTGATCTTCCTTGCCTCTCCCATGGTCTGGGGAGGGGTGCCTTGTTCTCCCAAAAATCATCTCCAAAATGAGATCTTGGCTCTTTCAGACCTAGTGAGTACATAGGTGCACTTCATGACATCATTTTTCTGTAGTTGTTTCTCGGGTCTCGCATGTACTGGTTCTCTTGATAGTCCATCTCTTACGTCCAACTCAGGCTTGTAGGCTGGATTTTATCTGGTCCCTCACCCGTTCTGTGATGGAGTTTGCATTGTGTTCTTCCTCCTCCTGAAGATTAGCTGGGATGAGAGTGAAGTGGAAGGGGCATCCCCTGTCCTCCCCTCTCCCCACCCCCCACACTTCCATACCTCCTTGTGTGGGGGCAAAGTGTGGACAGTTGGGCTTGTGTCCCCAGCCTCCCTTGGGCTAGGGTCTGGGGGAAATATGCCCAGGCTGATTCGGGCTGCAGATGGCTGCCCCATGCAACATCTGCTGATGGATGGGGCTAAAACCCCACCGGGCCACCCTCTCGGGCTCTCTAGGTGTGAGGGGCTTACCCAGGGGTCATTGCTGCCCTTGTTTCCCACTGGCAAAGGAGCTCCATGGTCCAGGACCCCAAGTGGGCAGACAGCCCTTGAGGGTTGCCCTTTGTTTCCAGGTCCCATTTAAGGGGTCCCTGGACCCTGGTGCCACCCGCAGGTTGGAGACGCAATGGGTGCCTCCCCACTCACCCCTGAGTTGGAGGAGGGAGGCACGGGAGGGCAGGGCATCCAGGGAAATGGGTGGTCCAGCTCCAATACAGGAGCCAGGCAAAAACGTGGGCAGAGTGCCCTTTGTTTCCAGATACCATTTAAGGGGTCCCTGGACACTGGCGCCGCCTGCAGGTCAGAGCCATTTTTGTTTTCTTTTTACTATTTTTTTTGAGTTTCATATTGGACTGCAATTACTATAAAGTGTTAATAAACAAATGGTAATCAATTTTAATGCATGCCAAAACCACATTTTTCTTTCCAGAATAGATGAACCTAAATGAAGGGGTATTGATGCTATGTTTCCATTCAGACGATGAACTCTTTCGTATAGAAACTTGTTTCTTGTCTCTGATGTATAGTAATAACAGGTCTTTTGATACCATACTCAGTCATTTCCGCTTGTAGTTTTACTTAATCAACCGCAAATGTAGACATAGTTCCTGTAAAGTGACTTTAATTAAAGTTTTACTTATATAGTGTGTTTCAGTGTTGAACCTATGTAATTTTGTTAACTTTGACTTACAGACTTTCTCAAGGTCACATAGCCAACAGACATGAGAATGAGGGCCAAAAACCAGTTTTTTACATATAATTGAATTATCATTGCTTTACATTTTTATTAGTATTTTGAGAGTTTAAGATTTCCCCCCTTAAGGTATGGGCATTGCAGCACTCCTACCACCAAAGCTTCCATAGTCCTCTGTAGTCTCCATTCCTATCCCTGTTACTTCCTCTCCCCCTCTGGGTGATCGACTCTATGCATAGCATCTAAGTGGTTTTAAAGTTTTTCTTTCTCTGACTTTTTTTGGTTTATCTAGGTCCCCTCTATAATATCGTCTACTATTTTATCTTGTCTGGCTTGTTTTGCTTTATAGCTCGCTCTATCAGTGTTGCTGCAAATTACAGATTTGTCTTTTTTGATTGCCAAATAATATATACTATATCTTCTTAATTCACTCATCTTAGATTGTTTCCATAGCTTGGCTATTATAAGCAGTGCTTCAATAAACATAAAAGTATAGGTTCCTTTTTAAATTAGCATTTTTGCTTTCTTTGGGTGGATGCATAGTAGTGAAATGGCTGGGTCATATGGTAGATCCATTTTTAATCTTTTGAGAAGCTTCCAAGCTGCTTTCCATAGGGACTAGACCAGTTTCTACATTCCCAAAAACAGTATAGGGAAGTCTTTTTTTCCCCCCACATCCAGATGTTGTTTTTGATCTTTTTGGTGTGGACCATTCTCACTGGTGTGAGGTGGTATCTCCTTGTAGTTTTAATTTGTATTTCTGTGATGATAAGTGATGATGAACATTTTATCATATACCAGTTAGCCATATGTATGTGTGCTTAGCTCCTCTTCCCATTTTTTGATTGGTCATTTGTTTAAGTTGAATTGTATGAGGACTGTATCTTTGATATCAGTCCTTTGTCATATTGTATAGTGCACAAATATTTTTTACATTCTAGGATGTCTCTGGTTTTGACTACAGTCTTTCAATGTGCTGGCACTTTTAATGTAGTCCAGTTTTTTTTTTTTTCTTTGTTTGCTGCTGGGGATCAATCTGTAAAGATACTGCTGAAGTTTATGTCGTAGTGTTTTGCCAGTTCACTCCTATGTATTTTATGATTTCAGGTTTTACATCTAGTTTTTGTTCCATTTTGAATTAATTTTTGTGTATTGTGTGAGCTCGTAGTTTAGTTTCATTCTTTTGCATGCAGCAGTCCAATTTTCATACCACTTATTGAAAAATTTTCCTATACCCAGTATTCTTGGTACGTGTGTGGTTTTATTTCTGAACTTTCAGTTTACTTTCATTGGTTTGTGTGTCTATTTTATTCCAGTACCATGCTGTTTTTACTATTATGGTTTTGTATTACGGTATGAAATCTGATGTCATTTAATCAGGACAGCTTTGGCTACTTGGGTTTTATAGAGGCTCCATATATTTCTTCCATTTCTTTGAAGAATTCCATTGAGATTTTTGTTAGATTTGCTTTGAATCTGGTAGAATGGCAATTTTGATTATGTTAATTCTTCTGATCCATGACCTGGGGATGTCTCTTTCATTTTCATAATTTTAAAATGCCACCATTTTATTTTATTTTTAATATAGTCATTGGTTGCACATGTATATATTTTTACATTGTTTTATACCCCAAGGTTCTTCTACAACCTTGTCACCCATGAACTATCATTTTAATCTTTTGTGCTCATTCCTCCCCCATTTTCACCCTTCCTTGCTTTATGGTTTAGTTTTGCTGTCAGTTTGTTAGTTTTAACTTTTTCTTGTCTTTTCATTTGTCTCTCTTCCCTACATCCCACATTATCAGTGAAACCATCTTGTAGTTTTCTTTTTCTTGCTGGTTTATTTCTGCTAGCATGATTGCTTCTATGTCCATCCATATTGCCATAAGTGTATTAGGTTTGTATTTTTTATTGCTGAGTAGTAGTCCATTGTGTAAATATACCATAGCTTTCTGATCCATTCATCTGTTTTGGGACATTTAGGTTGTTTTCATATTCTGTCTATTGTAAATAGTGCTGCAATGAACATACAAGTAGATCTCTGAGTTTATCTTCTGTCTTCGTTTGCATTTTTCTTTTCTGTGTTGGTCCATTTTATTTCACTATCTTCAAGATCACTGATTCAGTTTTTCTCTTTCATCTAATCTATTTGTATGACTTTCCTCTGCATTTTTGAGCTCCTTTTTGCTTATTTTTATCTTGCATCTCTCTGTCCCTTTCTTAGGGATTCAATCTTGTTCTTCTGTTTACCAATTATGTTAATCTTATGATACATGCTTTTTTTTTCTACCTCTTCTCTTAACTTTTTGAATGCTTTTGTCATGTTGATTTTGATTTTATCTCTTCACTCTTTGACTGCGTATGTCATGGTAAGTTTGAATTCTTTTTCTGCCAGCTAAGGCATTTCTTCTATGTCATTGTTAATGGGTTCTGGAGGTCATCTTTCCTTTGGTGGTATATTAGTTCTTGAAGGGCTTGCTTGAATGTTTGTATTTTTCCCTCTTCCTATTGCTTATTGTGGGGCTTGTTGTTTGGTTTTTGCTGATTCATCGGGCCAACGTGGCACTTGTGTTGGCCGGTTATTGGAAGGCTCTTACCAGGTTGTAGGTGATTTTGTTTTGTGCTAGAGGTGCTGTGGTTAACTGTGTTGCTTCCTCTTGGCTGTCCAAATGGATGATGTTCTCTTGTGGTCCAAGGGGATAACAGGCCATTCAGGCTTTCCCCTGGTTTGACTCCCTTGGTATTTCTCTGGTATTTCCCCTGGTATTTCTCTTCTTTGGGTTGACATAGCCAAGGCTTCTCTACTGCTCTTCTCTGGGGGAGGGTCTCTGGAAACTTTATAGATGCTGGGACTTGGGACATACTTGCTTTCTTGTCACCTAGTAGGGTGCTCACTCTCAAGCTTTGTTGGGATTTTTCAGCTGCCCACAATGGCAGGATGCCTGAGTGGCTCATGGGTCCCTCTGTGTCGTGGCACTGGTAGCAGCTCTGGTACCATGTTTTGGGTAGTACTCGCCCCTCACTTTCCAGGTACCTGCACTGGTGGAACACAGAGGGCAGCTCATGGGTCCTTCTGTGTTGCACCAGCAGCAGCTTTGGTGCCAGGGTCTTGGTTGCGTTCGTCAGTCACTCACCAAATGCCCACGATGGTTTCAGCTGAGGTGCTAGAGCTTGGGGTATGCTGGTTCCTCTTCTCTTTGTGGGGTTCACTCCCTCTGGTGATCTCTCTGCAGTGTCCAATCATTGGGACAGTCCATGCAACTCAGGGAGCCCAGTGCGTGTAAATGGCTTGGGGCCTTCACTTGCCAGTTCACCCTTAACTTGAGGGATGGGCATAGGATCCAGCATCCTCCCTGCAGTGTCCAATTGCTGGGCCATGCAATTCAGAGTGTCCAGTGTTCAAAAATGGCTTGGTCTTGGCTTGGGGCCTGCACTGACTGGTTTACCCTTCACCTGGGGCTCTTCATGCTATTTTAATTATTATGGCTTTGAAGTATAATTTAATGTATGGGCATGTAGTACCTTCATTCTCTCTCCTTTTGGTCAGGAGGGCTTTGGTGCTTCAAGATTTTCTTGTTATTTCATATGAATTTCAATAATATTTTCTCTTTTTCTTTAAAGAATGTCACTGAAATTTCTCTTGGAATTGCATTGAATTTGTAGATTGTTTCTGGTAGGATGGCCATTTTGATAATTTTAATTCTTTCAGTCCATGAGCAGATGTCTTTACTTTGTGCTTTCTTTTTTCTTTGTGCTTTCTTCTTTTAAAAGTGTTTTACAGTTTTATTTTTACAGCTCTTACAGGGATTCACTTTTCATTGGTTTATTCTTCTATAACTTTCTATAGTATTTTTTGCTTTCTGTATTAATCTTTTTTCATCCTCCAACCCTATTATTTACTTATTTTGATTATAATTTTTTATCTTTTCTGTTGACTTTGTTTCTCTGGATTATTTTTATTTTTCATTCAGTTTTCTGATTTTCTTGTTTATCCTTGATCAGTTTTTTGTGTCTTCTCTGCTTTTTTGGATGTTTTTATGATGGCAAGCTTGAACTTTTTCTCATAGAAGAAATAGATCTTCCATGTTTTTGTAATTGGATTCTGGAGATTTATTCTCTTTCTGTGGACTTCCTTAGGACTTCTCCAACCATTCATTATGTTATTTTGATTCCCTGATGCTTTCAGTGCTCCACTACTGTGGTTTTGTCTTCTGCTTGATGTGGTTGCACTTGAGGTGATGTCTTGCACCGAAGGACATCTAGGGCTTTCTGCTGACTGGGAGGTTGTTGCATGGCCTACTCTGGGGCCTGTGCCAAGTCCTGCGATACTAGTAGTGCTGTCTGCTGGCAGGCAGAACCTTGTGTTACTTAGATAGGAATCAGTGCGTGTCATGAATCCTGAGATTTGGATTGTTCTTTATTTTGCATTTACATCTGTTGTGGGATTTATCTTTCAATTCCAGGAGAAATGGAATCCTTGGCAGTTGGTGCTTCTAAAACTGTCTTCTTTAATACACACACACACACACACACACACACACACACACACACACATATTAAATCATTGTCTACCAAAGTTCTCCAATCACCGTGTCACCCATGATCCATTTTTATCTCTTGTGCCCTTCCCCTCCCATGACTTTACTCTTCTCCCCTTCTCTTGCTCTATGTTTCAGTTCTGTTAACACTTTTGAATTTTTCCTGTACATTGGTTTGTTTGTTTTCCCTGTACCCCTCATATAAATGAGACCATCTGTATTTATCTTTTACTTTCTGGCTTATTTCCGCTAACATGATTGCTTCTAGCTCCAACCATGTTGTGCAAATGACATAAGTTTGTCTTCTTTGATTGATGAATAATAGTTCATTGTGTAGATATACAAAATCTTTTCCATCCATTCATCAGTTTGGGGGTATTTAGGTTGTTCAATATCCAGACTATTGTAAATAGTGCTATGATAAACATTTGGGTACATGTGTCTTTTTTAATTAGTGTTTTTGTGTCTTTTGGGAAGATTCCAGTAGTGGGATTGCTGGGTCAAATTGTGGTTCCATTTTCTGTAGCTTGAGGGTCCTCCACACAACTTTCCATAGTGGCTGGACCAATTTGCACTCCCACCAGCAGTGAAAAGTGTCCCTTTTACTCCACATCCACACCAACACTGTTGTTGTCCGTTTTTTTCGTGTTTTTTTTTTGTTTGTTTGTTTGTTTGTTTTAATGTGGGCCATTCTTGTGTAAGGTAGCATCTCTTTGTAATTTTGATTTACATTTCCCTGATTATAAGTGGTGTTGAACATTTTTTTTCATATGCCTGTTGGTCTTTTGTATTTTTTCTTTGGAGAGATGTCCTTTTTTAGATCTTCTGCCATTTTTGACTAGGTTTTTTGCTTTGTTTTTGTTAAGTTGTGTGAGTTCTTTATGGATCTTTGTTATCAGACCTTTACCACTTGTATGGAGGGTAAAAATTTTCTCTCATTCAGTTGGGTTTCTTTTTCTTTTGATTATTGTCTCTTTTGCTGTGCAAAAGCTTTTTAGTTTGATGTAGTCCCAGCTGTTTGTTTTCCTTCGCTCTTTTTACCAGATATAGATGTGTTTCTGAAGTGCAGTTCTTGGAAAGTTTTGCTCAAGTTTTCTATGTATTTATGGTTTTAGGTTTTACATCTAAGTCTTTTATCCATTTTGAGCTGGTTTTTATATAGGGTGTGAGGGAGTTGTCCTGGTTCAATTTTTTTGCATGTCTTCGTCCAGTTTTGCACATCATCATTTATTGAAGAGGCTATCCTTGTTCCAGGGTATGTTTTTTGCCTCTTTGTCAAAAATTTGTTGATCATAGAGGTGTGGCTTTTTTCTGACAGGTGCTCTATTCTGATCCATTGGTCTGATTGTCTGTTTTTGTTCTTGTCCCATGCTGTTTTGATTATTATGGTTTTGTTTGAAGTCTGGGAATGTTATACCTCCATTCTTTATTCTGTTGGTCAAGAGGATTTTGGATATTCGGGGTCTTTGTTGTTCCATATGAATGTCAGTAATTTTTCTTCTATCTCTTTAAAAAATGTCATTGGGATTTTTAGTGGAATTGCATTAAATCTGTAGATTACCTTTGGTAGTATGGCCATTTTGATAATGTTGATTCTTCCAATCCATGAGCAGAGAATGTCTTTCCTTTTTAATGTCTTATGTTTCTTTTTTTAATGTTTTATAGTTTTCTTTATATAGAACTTTCACATCTTTTGTTAGATTTATTCCCAGGTATTTAATTTTCTTTGCTGTGATGGTAAATGGAGTGTTGGTTTGTTTTTTTTTAACTTCTTATTCTGACTGATTCTTTGCATTTAGGAAGGATACTGATATTTGTGTGTTGATTTTGTTAGCTCACTGAATTGACTTCTTATTTCAATTTGTTTTTTTTGGGGGGGGAGGTTCCCTACATAGAGTATCATATCATCTGCATATAATGATAGCTTTATTTCTTCTTTCCCTATTTGAATTCCTTTTATATCTTTCTCTTGCCTTATTGCCCTAGCTAGACTTTCCAGTACTATGTTGAAAAGGATGATTTCTGCTTTAATTAGAATGATTTTCTTCATTAATTAGAATGATTAGATTAGAAAATTAGAACGATTAGATTGGAAAGTTAGATTTTCTGCATTAATTAGAATGATTTCTGCTTTTCTCTATTAAGCCTGATGCTTACTCTGAGTTTGTCATAAATGGCTTTTATTATGTTGAGATATGTTCCTTTTACTCTAATTTTTTTCAAGAGCTTTCATCATAAATGGGTGCTGGACTTGATCAAATGCTTTTTCCACATCTATCAATGTGATCACATGGTTTTTTACTTTCTCCTCACTGATGTATTGGACTATGTTGATTGATTTTCAGATGTTGAACCATCCCTGTGCCCCTGGGATGAATCCCATTTGGTCATGGTGTATAAGCTTTTCTATGCACTGTTGGATTCTATTTACCAGTATTTTGTTTAGAATTTTTGCATCTGTGTTCATTAGGGAAATTGGCCTATAATTTTCTTTTTTTTTACTATCTCTGTTTGGTTTTGGTATTAGTGTAATATTTGTTTCAGAATGTATTTGGTAGTTTTCCTTCTTTCCTGATTTTTGGGAAGAGTTCTAGTAATATAGGGATTATTTCATCTTTGAATGTTTGGTAGCATTCGTTTGTGAAACTCTTTGGTTCCAGGCTCTTGTTTTTAGAGAGAGATCTGATGACTGCTTCAATTTCACAATTTGTGATAGGCTTGTTTAGGTCCTCTGTTTCTTCTTCAGTTTTGGGTGGCTGTATCATTCTAAGAATTTGTCCATCTCATTCAGAGTATTGTATTTCTTTGAATATAGATGGGTCATAGTAGTCTCTAATTATCTTTTGGATTTCTACTGTATCAATTGGAATTTCCCCCTTTTCTTATATAATCCTGTTTGTTTTTCTATCTTCCTTTCTTTGTGAGCCTTGGTAGGGGTTTGTCAATTGTATTTGTTTTTTTAAAGAACCAGGTTTTGGTTTTGTTTCTCTTCTCTATCATTCCTTTGGTTTCTATTTCATTTATTTCTGCTTTAATTTTTATTATTTCTTGTCTTCTACTGGGTTTTGGGTTTTTCTGTTGTTCCTTTTCAGTTTCTTCAAGTTAGGAGATTAGATTGTTCTTTCGTAAAGTTTATAGCTTTTAGATATGTGTCTGTATTGTTATGAACTTTGCTCTTAATACTGCTTTTGCAGAGTCCCAAACATTTTGGAATGTTGCGTCATCTTTATCATTTGTTTCGATGTAAATTTTAATTTCTTCTTTAATTTCCTCGTTTACCCAGTGATCTTCCAGTAGCCTGTTGTTCAGTCTCCATATATAGTGTACATGCTCCTTGTTTTCATTGTTGAGTTCTACTTTGATGCTTTTGTGATCAGAGAAAAAGGTTGATATTTTAATATTTGTGCATCTATTCATGTTTCCTTATGGTCTAATATATGATCAATTTTGGAGAAAGATCCTTATGCGTTTGAAAAGAAAGTGTATCCTTTCCTTGGGGGTGCAGTGTCCTATAGCTGTCTATTAGATTCATTTGGTCTAGATCTTCCTTTAAAGCTTTTGTGCCTTTGTGTAATTTCTGTTTTGTTGTTTTGTCCTTTGATGCGAGTGGGGTGTTGAATTCTTTATCCACATATGTATTTTCCTAAATGTTTGCTTTCAGCTCTGCTAGTAGTTGTATGAATTTTGGTCCTCCCTCATTCTATTATGTTGATAATTATAATGTGTTTCTGGTGGTTTGACACCTTTATCATTAGATAGTGACCTTCTTTGTCCTTTGTCACTTTTTAAAATTTGAAATCTGCTTTATCTGTTATAAAATGGCTACCCCTGCTTTCTTTTGGGGACCATTTGATTTAAGGATTGTTTTTCAGCCCTTTACTTTCAGTCTGTGCTTATCTTTTGAGTTCAAGTATGTTTCCTGGAGACAGCAGAATATTGGATTTTGTTTTTTGATCTAGCCTGCTACTCTTTGTCTTTTGACTGATGAATTTAGATCATTAGCATTTAATGTGATTACTGATATTTGAGATTCTAAAGTTGGTTTTTTGAGCACCTAAAATCTTTTTAGGTGCTTGGTAGGTAGTTTATGTGAAAATAAGATTCAAAAATTAATTAGAAAGAATTGCAAAAAGACTGGAAGCCACTTAGTTCTGCATACAATGTGTGTCAAATACCTTACTTTTCTGCTTTGCTACAACTAATTTTACCTTTTATTTGTCTAGATCTTACTTCACCCTTGTTTACCCTTAAAGGAATTGACTGTATTAACTAAAATATTATATTTGTTATGCAATTTTCATAAATGTTCTGGTGTTTTGAAAGTGGAATTCCTTATATCTATAATACATACCTAAAAATTTAAAATTCACTTTTAGGTTAGCCATGTTTGCTTCTGGAAGAGCAAAATAATATTTCCATCTTTCTTCACCTTTCTCTAAATTCTGATGTGACTAGTTAAAAAATAAAAAGACTTGTTATTTCTTGACTGTGTTGATTAAATACACCATTCAGTTGTTACTTTGCCTTGCTCTAAGACAACAGAAAACTTGATGTTGATTGATCTCCTTGTTAAGCCATTTGCTTATATCCCAATCTAAGCTACACCACTGCCTACATTCCCTCCAACTCAGAGTGGTTATCATTCATATAAAACATTTATATTTAGTTACATCAACTAGTTTGTCATTTTCTTCCTTGAACTTCAATCTTACCTAAAAAAGCAGCCATTTAAAACTTTGAGAAAAACAGCTTTTAAAAAATTTTTATATTTCTGATAAAGTTATTCCAGAAGTTGTTTAAGTTTCAAAACCCAGAAGTCATGAATTGATACTTACTGAATTTTATTTCTAAATATTAGGTTTTTTCTATTTTTGCCTACTTCTGTAAACTAAATTTAGACCCTGTTGTTTTGTTTGTTTTCGTGTGTGTTTGTGTGTGTGTGTGTGTGTGTGTGTGTGTATGTGGTATTTTCCATTCCATCTTTGTTTTGTGATGACACATGTGTTGATTTTCATGACTGGCCCTATGTTTTTAGAGTTTATGTGTACATACATGTGCATGTTTGTGTACATGCATGAACATGCATTTCTATTCCCTTTTTGGGTAGTAGGATATGGGATGACAGGAGAAACATTATTTTCATTAATTTTTTTCTCTTCAGACTTACTTAATGGACTTAATCTGTAGGAAAATAAGTATTCTTATTTAGACTTTAGGTTATTTTGTTATTCAAAAATATTTTAGCTTGCACTTTGGTTTAGCACTAATATTATATCCTTACTTTTCCTTTCTGCGTCTCTTCACCTCTCTTTTTACAATAGTTGAAGATAATGCAGCCTTTTCTTGCTCAAACTAATGCTCTAGTAGAAGCTGTAACCCTTGGACTATGGCCTCATGAGACTCCTAAAACACTTTTCATATGTTCATTTAAGTAAACTTTCTCTCTCAGTCTGTATCTTGATGTTTTTTAATTTATTTGTATACTACTTTCTGTCCTATTAGTTGTCAAAGCTTTGTTAGTAATGTAATATATTCACATGTAACTTTGTAGACCCTATCAATATTAATCTAAAATGGGAGAAAAAGATACAGATACAGAATTTCTAAGTACATCCTAAACTGGAAATAGATGGGGAGAAATAATTTATTAGAATCAGTATATCTATTTTTATTTAACTGGTATTACCAAATATACATATATAAATAAATAATATTGAAGAAAGAAATGCTATTACTTATACTACTTTGACATGTATTTAAGGAGGGAAGCAATTGTGGGGGAAAGAAAACCATTTAAAAATGGGGTTGGAACAATCAGTCATATTGGAGAGAAAATACATTTAGGCCTACACTTATACCAGATAAAAGGACTGAATATTCTATAATTTCTCTTTGGACTCCAGCAATTAGAAAAGTAATAAAGGAAGATAGCATAGATTAGAATGCAAATGTTAATTTCTTTTTTTTTTTTTGTCAGTAACTGTAGCTCTGGGGGCAGTGAAGGAAACAGTCCTATTTTCTTCTAATTCTCTGCTAATAATCTGAAATATATCTCCTTTTTTCTTCATACCAGTTAGACATCTTTTGCTTTCTATAGTAGTTAATGGAACAAGGAATGTAATTCTTGTTCTGAAATTTTATTCTTTAGATGCATTGAAAATTATATGCTCATTGTGAAGAGTTTTTCCTCCCAAGCTCCAGCCTCCAAAGTAAAAGTGACCTATTTGCAGTATTCCTGGCATTCGCTGTTCTTCTAGGAACACTTATTATTGGAGCCTTCTATTTTCTTTGCAGGTAAACAATACAGAAATATGCTTTTGAAAAGAAAAGGCAGTGCATGGAATTGTTCTATTAAATAATTAATGTACCCTTTAGTTTTAGATATTTTTGCAGATAGGGTTTTCTCTCTAAAACAGATTTTGTTATTAAAGTAATAACTCATTTTTGAAAGGATACTGAGAAGTCTTTTTTCTTACTGTCATTATCATCATCATTTGCCTTAAGTTCTCTAAATTAGTAACATAGACTCACACTAAAGTAATCATGCCAAAAATACCTAAATATTTTGACTAGGTGTATTTAAAATAAATTTTGATTGTGAAACAAAAGAAACAATGTATATAACATTAATATATGGTTAATATCTAGGTCAACTCTTTACTGTCTAGTCCATTGCTAGACATTTTGCTAAATATCAAGAATACAAAGGGGCTAGAGAGCTCCACATCTTCACCCAGTTCCTTGGAGACCAGGCCAACTACATCCCTGGAGACTCTGCTCCTTGCAGATCCCACTGAAATGGGGACAAGAGGTTGGTGGGTCCCCCATCACATTTCTGAATGGGCAGGGGGTTGCTTTCGGGGAACCCAGATCATCTTAAATGACGGGCTGGAACCAAGGGCTAGAGAGGCCCACATCTCTGCCTGGTTCCCTTGGGGACCAGGTCAACCATACCCCTGGAGTCTCTGCCTTTCCCTTGCAGACCCCACCAGAATGGGAGAGGGGGATTCTGGGTGCACAGGCCAACTGGAAGAAGGGAGGTCATTATCACCCCCTCTGGATTGATCCAAAACCAGTCATTCCTCAACAGGAACAACAAAGTCACTAATTCAGCAGCTGATACATATGAAGATGGAGATGAGGAGAAAGAACTAAGGCTCAGGACAAACAAACATGTCAGATCCAGGGGACACAGGGCTGTGATGCCAATTTTAACAACAAACTGTCTCAGAAATACACCCACGAGACTTCCAGAGATGGGAATGGAATTTCCAGTTCAGAGATGCCTTCAGTGTGAGCTAGGCACCTCCCATTTCACAGGGAGAGGAAAGCCACAGAGACGGGGCAGCGGCCCCACAACGAGCCTGACCTGTCCTGATCAAGAACTTTATATGTGGACATTGACTGGGAGAAACACTCCCAATACCAGAGACTGAACTACAAAGCAAAGAAGAAGCAAAATGTGACAGAAACTGGGTTGGAGAATATGACCAGTAAAAAAGAGGAGGCACTGGAAGGATCCAAACGTGTATGAACTGGCTTCCCTTAACAAAGATACACCTGGACAACTAAGCACAGGCTGCTGTGTCCCTGGAAAACACATTCACACCTGGCAAAAGGACATTGCTCTGGAAAAGAAAAGAATCCAGTGGACTAAAATTTGATTAATAACTGGCAGTGAAAGAAATGATGGAGTGACCAGAGGAAAGGATGTGGGGAAGAGTACCCAAAAGGCAAAAAAAAAAAAGAAAGGTAAACAAATCTTATGTAATTAAAAAAAATACAGTAGTGGGGTTACTGCTAAAGAGATTCACCAACTCTGTAAAATCTAAAGTGGACCTTATTACTCCAGGACTGAATTTTTTTTTGGAATTTGTAAAGCACTATATATCTGTACTGTAAGTTCTTCTGCATTTTAGGTTCCAGAGTTTGTCTTTTATTGAAAAAGGTAACTTGCAAGTTGGGAATGAGATAAAAACTCAAAGAGCCAGAAAAAGACCTGATGAAATAGTTCTTGTCAACATAGTCATTAAAGGATTTTTACTAGTACTCCCATGAGAGGAGGAACTATGCTTTATAGCTGTTACATGTAAATATATTTATAAATGAAAGGACTAGTGTTAGTAGCTACAAAAAATACAGTAGTGATACAAGATAGACATGTTCCCTTTTTCAGAGACAATTGTAGAGATAGACAAATAAGCAAGTAGCCAATTGGGGGCAGACTAGTAACTCATCAGAGAGATAAAAGGAAAAATTACTCATGTGCACTGAAGATTACTTTCATCTATTAATTTTAGTATTCCTGAAAATTTGTGAAAATAAGTGAATATAGAAGTTAAGTTTAGGCGTTACCTGTTACCATAACGCTCATTATTATTAAACGCATTTAATATACTTACTATGCTATTATTTGTTTAAAAGCAAACTGAAGTTGAAGATAATCATAAAAGATGTAATGGGGATTTGGGAATTTATATAATCATAAAAGGTATAATTGTGAAGTTCACACATTAGAAAGATAACATACACATGAAATTTTTCATAAACTCTCCAGTTCTGAATTATAGCATAGAGTAAATAAAAAGATATTTTATTTCAAAATATTTAACTTAATGTTTTTTATCTCATGATTTTAGCATCTGATTATTTCATGTATGAAAATACAAATACAAGTATATTTTACAGGCACTGTTTCCCTAAGACAGCTATGTAACATGTCTTACAGCATGTATTCTTCTGCAATGTTACAATTCCATTCACCCATATTGCAAGATTTAGTTTTTGTTTCTCTAAATTCTTGAATATGACAAGTGTTATGTCTGATTGATTATAGAGTATTGTAGAAATGATGCTATCCATTTAAGGGTATATCTTTTTTATGACCTGGCAGCTTCCACATCTGCCCATATTTTTAATAGTCCCTTAAAGAACCAACCACCATGTTAAGAGAAGCTTAAATAGCATAGTGAACCAGTCACAGATGATTAACTACTAGTCAGCAGCTAGCCATCCAGCTTAGTTGAACGTGTAGTTGATTATTGATAACTGAATTTTTAGTTGTCTGCAACCACAGTAGCTCTTAGCAGAAAATACCCAGTTGCCAACCCAGAGGAAAAGAGATAAATTGTTTCAATTCATTATGTTTGGGTTGACTTTTTATATAGTAGTGGATAGCTAGTACACCCATGTTTGAAATTAGGTTTATTCTTATCTTTAAATGATGTCTGATAAGCTATGGAGAAGATCACCTGACTAATTCCCTAGTTTCAAGTTGAAAATATTTTCATCTATGGAACTACCATTTGACCCAGCAATTGCTCTCTTGGGGATCTACCCAAAAGAGACCTCACTGTGGGTACAAAGGGACACCTGTGCTCAGATGTTTACTGCAGCACAATTTATAATTGCAAGGTCATGGAAGCAACCTAAATGCCCCAAAACAGATGACTGGATGAAAAAAAATGTGGTATATATACACAATGGAATATATGACGATTTTATAACAACATGAATGTACTTAGAAGAAATCATATTAGCAGAAACAAGTCATAAAGAAAAAGACAGAAACCAAATGGTTTCACTAATATATGGGATATAGTGAAAAAACAAACAAAAGACTAGGAAAAGTCAAAACACGCTAAGCACCAAACTGAAGTGCACAACTTTGAGCAGGAGGGAAAGGA
This sequence comes from Uropsilus gracilis, assembly GCA_004024945.1. Classification (NCBI taxonomy): domain Eukaryota; kingdom Metazoa; phylum Chordata; class Mammalia; order Eulipotyphla; family Talpidae; genus Uropsilus; species Uropsilus gracilis. Next base: position 30,404 of record PVHY01009262.1, on the reverse strand, counting down.
GGGGGGATGGAGGGAAGAGGGTGGTTAAATCCCTGGGATTACAATGTTGTAAAATTTATGTAGAAATAAATAAATGAATAGAAGAAAATATTTTCATCTTATTAACTGAATTAAAAGTACTTTTTTGTAATTATCAGCTAAGATAGATTTGATTGCAGTGACTTAAAAAAAACTCTTCCATTCATATTATATAACTATTTTGGTTTGATAAATAGGGATTTGATAATTGTAATCACTTGACACCTCAAGCTGATGAAGCCACCACCATCTTAAATGCTATTGATTTTAATGCCAAAGAAAAAAGATGACTCTGAGGGCTCTCAACTGAATTGTAGCCGTCCTTCTCAGATAGACATCTTTGACACAACTCTCTGTAAATTCTGACAAGAGGTGTCTGCTCTGCCCATGTTTATAAGGTAGAGAACCAGATTTATATGTATAATATAATGAAAAAAGGATTTATTAGGCAATCTAATTCATTTCACTGGGAACTAAGAATAATTTTAAGTCCATAGAACTTTAATAGTGCTATAGTTTTACAAAAATGAAAGTTTTTTTGGACTGTATCTGTATTCTGTAGCCATTGAAATATATTTTTAGAATGTTAGTAAAATGAAGATACTTTTAGATGAACAAAACTTGGGATTTGCCCTCAGCTATATCTCAAAGTAAATAGATTCTTTTGTATTTATTTACTGCGTTGCAAAAAAAGAAGAAAGGTCAGAGGAAATCATTATGTGAATAAATCAAAAGTATTGCATGATTTTTAACATGATTGTCTTAGATTTAGAAAAGAATAATAAAAATATATGGCAGCAAATGCAAACAAGTTAGTACAAGTTAACAGGATTGTGATGAATGTGGACTAAGGTTTTGTATGGGAGGAATATTAATAAATACATTACTAAGAGACTTGTTCTGTTAAGAATAAATATTAAAATGTAATAGTGAAAAATTAATAAACCAAAGCACCAAATTTCCAGATTAGGATAAACATTAAATAAAAAATGACCGATTGACTAAAAATAAAAAGATAAAATGTAGTTGTAGAGAACAAAGTGAACTTCTAAATACTCAGTTTTAAGCTAACCTTTTACTTTTCTACGTGTTTTTTTCACTTGTGTTGCTTTCTCCTTTTCCTGTCAGGAAAGGCCAAGGGCGAATGCAATTCAGTATGATATCAGCATGGGAGAGGTAAGTAGTGCTCCTGCCTACCATGGTGAGTACATTTGAAGTGTAATTTTAAAGCCTTAGATGAGATTGTTGTTACATGTAGAGATCTGGACTTATCCAGAAAGGTTGACCTCAAGAGTCTTACTTTGTCTTTTATTTTATATTTTTTATTTATTTATACATATAAATATTTCACATCAATCACATCATTGTGGTCCCTGGGGGTCCCCCATCACCTCTCCTCCCTGGCCACTTCAGCTGGTCTCCTCCCACAGTTGTGTACTTTCATTCCGTTGTCCATATATTAGTGAAATCATCTGGTTTCTGTTTTTTTTTCCTTCTGACTTGTTTCTGCCAGTATGATTTCTTCTAGGTACATCCATGTTACCAGAAAATCATCAAATTCGTCATTTTTTATTGATGCATAATATTCCATTGTGTATATATAACACATCTTTTTCATCCAGTCATCTGTCTTGGGGCATTTGGGTTGTTTCCAAGTTCTTGCAATTATAAATAGTGCTGCAATAAACATCCAAGCACAGGTTTCCCTTTGCACCCACACTGAGGTCTCTTTTGAGTAGATTCCCAGAAGAGTGATTGATGGGTCAAATAGTAGTTCCATTTTCATTAGTTTGAGGGTCCTCCACACTGCTTTCCATAGTGCTTGGACCTAAAGTTTATATTCCCACCAGCAGTGTAAAAGTGTTCCTTTCTCTCCACATCCACGCCAGCACTTGTCTGTTTTTTGGATGGGGACTATTCTTATTGGTGTAAGATGGTATCTCATTGTGGTTTTGATTTGCATTTCCCTTACTGCTAATGACGTTGAACATTTTTTCATGTGCCCGATGACCATTTGGACTTCCTCTTTGAAAAAGTTTCTTTTTAGATCCTTCTCCCCATTTTTAAACTGGGTTCTTTGCTCTGTTTTTGTTAAGTTATGTGAGTTCTTTGTGTATCTTTGTTATCAGACCCTTGTCGCTTATATGGAGGGCAAAAATTTTTTCCCACTGGGTTGGGATTCTTTTTGTTTTTTCTTTTGTCTCTTTGCAGTACAGAAGCTTTTTAGTTTGATGTAGTCCCAGCTGTTTATGTTCTCCTTCATTTTTTGCCATCTATGGATGTGGTCAAAAATGGATTTCTGAATTGTAACTCATGAAGGGTTTTGCCCAGGTTTTCCTCTATGTATTTTATGGTTTTGGGTCTTACGTCTTAAGTCTTTTATCCATTTTGAGTTGGTTTTTGTACATGGTGTGAGGGAGCTATCTTGGTTCATTTTTTTGCATGTCTTGTTCCAGTTTTCCCAACACCATTTATTGAAGAGGCTATCCTTGTTCCAATGTAAGTTTTTCACTCCTTTGTCAAAGATTAGTTGACTACATATGTGTGGCTTTATTTCAGGGGATTCTGTTCTGTTCCATTGGTATGTGTGGCTTTATTTCAGGGGATTCTGTTCTGTTCCATTGGTCTGCTTGTCTGATTTTATACCAGTACCAAGCTGTTTTAATTACAATGGCTTTGTAGTATAGTTTGAAGTCTGGAATAGAATTCCTCCATTCTCTCTTTTCCTGGTCAGGAGATTTTTAGATAATTGAGGTCTTTTGTTATTCCATATGAATCTTTGTAATTTTTGTTTACTTTGTCTTTTATACTAAGCACCCTTTGTCACATGAACATTCCTTATTAACAGTACGATGTGTTATCTTTTTTCAAAAAAAAAACATGTTATATATGAAGTAACATTGTAACCTACAGTGTTACACAGATGGAATCAATTGTTTTTGGGTTTGAGGAGGACTTTAACTGGTAAGAACAAGAAAATCTTTGGGAAACTTATAGACCAGTTAACATTTTTAAGTATTTTTTTACCTCCCCCTGCCCCAACATTTATAAGTATATTAAGGCCTACTTTTGGCTAAGATGAAACAACAGGATTGAGACTTACCTCCTATTGAGAACAGTAGACAAAATGGATTTAATATATGAAGCAATGTTATTTCAAGACATTGGACATCAGAAAACAGTATCTGATATATTGGAATGAAAAATAGACTGATAATTGCCTCAGGTTATTGCAGTGAGAGTGTTCAGGCTGTGGTATATATTGGGGGTCATCAGGCTGAGCTTGGCAAACTCCCTCAGTGAAGAAGATGAAACTTAGTCCAGAAAAATCAAAGTGGCCATTGCTCACTGAATGAGTTCTGGAATAAAAAAAAGTTGCAAAGAGAGAACTCCAGATACCCACATTTCAAGTCTCCAGTTCAAGTATTAGCACATATATAGAAGAAAATTACTTGAAGTTAGGAAAAGAATCTCCTGAAAGAATAAGAAGTGCCTACTAAGACTAAAATCCCCATTTATCATGGGACATTAGATGACATCCACAGAATAGTGCTTCCTTGGTAGAAGGGAATAGATTTAGCAGTGTTTCAGTACAGCCTAACAAACCTAAAAAGCCAGAGCTGAAAAAACCAAATGTTTCCAAATAACTCATCCCAGATTGAAACTGAGTCACACCCAAAATCCAACACCCAATAAGTGAAATTGACATCTCATACTGGACTAAAAGTTGCCAACTTGGTTTAACATGTCCAAATCTATCAACCACATTAACAGAATGAACAATAAAAAACACACAATCTTCTCAAAAGAAGCAGCATAATAAAGGCCACTTATGAAAGTCCCATTGCTATCATTAACAATGGAAAAACAAGACCTTCTGTAAGATAAAGGCAAGGATTCTTATCTTTACCAATTCAATTCAATAATGAACTAGAAGTGCTAATCAAAGCAGTCAGACTCCCTCCCCCTGCCAAGATAAAACACTCAAATCAGAAATGATCAAATTAGTTAAATTCTGTTTCCAGAGGTATGTAGAAAGCCATAAATGTTTCATTAAAAAAAATTTTAGAACCAATGAGTGAATCAGTATAGTGGCAACATATAGAAATGAGCATGTGAAAATCAACTGGAACACATGAAAGGTATTTAATATCACTAATCATGAAAATGTGAATCAAAATCAGATTAAAACAGTGAATGGTATAAATTCAAGTTACTATAAAAAACTAGTGAGCATGATGATAGAGCAAGAGCCTTTTTTAAAAAAATGATAAAACTATGATTCTATGCAACAACTTCAAGTGGCATAAGATCAATTTGAAGTTATGATGAGAGGCACAGAAAAAAATATTTGACAAAAGACCTAAAAGTTGTTAACTAAATTTCTGATAGTAATGAAAGGAAGAGCTAAATTAATATCTCTCGTCATGGGTTTGTAAAATTTGATATTATTACTACATCAGGACTCCTCAAATTGACTTGATTCTGTCACAATCAAATTTCCAGCAGGAATTTTTGTAGAAATTAGCAAACAAATTCTAATATTTCTATGGAAATGCAGAATACCTAGACTGGTGAAAACAGTTTTGAAGATGAATGAAGTAGGAGGCTTCATACTATCTAATTTCATGTGTTACTATAGTAAGCTATACCAATCAAGACACTGTGATGTTGGTATCAGATAAACATGTGTCTAGAAATAGACTCCCAATTTTGATTTCAATATGGAATATGGAATCAGTATGGAATTTTGAATTCAATATGAAATGAATAGTCTTCAAAAATATAATCCTGTACAGTTGACTATCCACTTGCAAAAAGAAAAATCATCATATACATATATTAACTGAAAGTGAATCTAAATGTAAAAACTAAGACTGTAGAAGTTATTTTCTTATAATACTTTGGCATATATTTACATTGGGTTAAGCAAAGTTTTCTAAGTGTGATATAAAATGCATAATTGATGAATGTAAAATGATGCTAGGTTTCATTAATCACTGCAATGCTTCAAAAGACATAAAGATGAAAAGACAAGTTGCTAGTTAGGAGAAAATATTTGTAAACTGACTTTCATCCAATGTTTCATCCAAAATTATTTCAACTCAATAATAAAAAAAAACCTAGTAATCTAAGATTTGGGCAGAAGGAGTCCAGCAAGGTAGCAGAGAATGAAGACACCAGGCTCATCTCCTCTCTTGTGACTATGTAGTCACAAGAAGACTGCAGTAAAACAAAACACAAAATACCTGAAGCAAAAATAGAGAAACAGAACACACTCTAAAGCAATGGTCATTTGAAAAGGGGTAGGGAAAAGTGATGTCCAATTCTGGTGACATGGGAGTAGCATAACCCAGAAAAGGAGGAAAAACTGCTATTCATAACCTCCTCCAGGTGAGGTGAGGCTGGGGTTGAGCCCGGGACCTTCCTGGATCAACCGGCACACAGGTCTTGCACCACACCACAATGGCATGGTCACTGCATCCCGCACGCACTGGCTCCACTCGCCTCTCGAGGTCAGGTGGGGTGGAGCTGGGGTCATCCCGGGGAGCTGCCAGGCCTGGCTGGCATGTGGGCCCCACTGCACATCTGAGCCCTGTGAAGAAGCAGGGCACATTATGCGGGGGAGGGGGGAGGGTGGTCCACCACAATCCCCTCTGGGTTTGCCTCCACTCATGAAGCCCCAACCAGGAATAAGTATCTTAAGACAATTATTCAATATCCACAGAAACCAAATGAGTAAGGTACTGGAGGAAAGTCCTTTAAAATTGTGCCACCCTGGCAGGACTCAAGGGGAACAGGGCGAGCACCACCCAGCACTGAACTGTGAGAACAAACAAATACGACACCTACAACATTACTGGGGAGCTGTGAACAGAAACCTAGCACAGAGATGCTGTCAATAAGAACACTGCACACCCTCTTTGCTTAGAGGGAAGAGGCTTGCCAAAAGCCGGGCATGGTGGCTTGTGCCTGTAAGCTTCAGCCTGTGAAGCGGCTGGGGCTAGGGATCATGGTTCGAGTCCTGCTCAGGGCAACACAGTGAGACCTAGTCCCAAAAAATAGCTGGGTGTGGTGGCGTGCACCTGTAATCCCAGCTGCCTGGGAACCTGAGGTTGGGGACTACTTGAGTCTGTGGTACCCCAGGCAACGTGAACCTGGGGTTCCAAGGGCAAATAGTGAGACCTAGTCTCAAAAAAATAATAATAAAAAGAGGCTTGCTAAATGGCAGTGGCCCCACACCAAAGCCCCAACAGAGGAGACCTACCATCAGCTGTTCCCACCAGGATCTGCTCTTTCAAAACATAAGGCTGGGAGTCATGTCCCCAAAGCCAAAGACCCAAGGCATGACTGAAGGAGCAGTAAAATGTTGCAGAAACTGCAGAGATGAGACCCACCAAGAAACAAAAACAATCATACAAGCCAAAGGTGCTTCAATTGGTCTATGAAGGCAAAAGCAGTACAAGAAAGATAAATAGCACACTCCACCATGTCCCAGGAAATTGCACCCTCACCAAGGATGAGGAAATGGATCCAGAAAAGTAAAAAAAAAAGACTAAAGGGCTAAACATGGACAAACAACAAAAAGAAAGGAGGCAAAGTGACCAGGGGAGATGTGGTGTGGTGGGGTATTCCCATGGGAATCAGCAATTTTACAATCATATATTGTAAAGTATCCAAAAATAAAATTATTTTTTTTAAAATCATAACCCCCTCCAGTTGTTGGCTCAGGGGCACATGTCAGAATCAGGGGACTCCTGAGACCCAGTCAGTCTGCTCTGGGTATGAGTTGGCACTGAGGACAGAGGGTGCGTAATGGGAGAGTGATGGGCAGAGGTGCAGTATTAAGATTACTTGCTTGAGCCTGAAACTTGCAATGTAGAACAGCTGAAGCCTGAAATCAGCCATGGGAAATATCATATCACCTTTGTGATAGAAGAGGCTACTACATGAAGTTAATCTTGGAATATTTCAAACACTTGACAACAACTCCTGCCATACCTCGGGTCCAAAACCCAAGGAACAAAGGCACCCTTGCATAAAAAGTGTTTAAGCACCTCTTAATAACAGAGCTCTGATGGAAAAGAACGCACAATTCCTGTCCTATGACTCCATATCAGCTGCAATCCATGTCCAATGCTGCATTTAATGCTCAAAAGTAACTCAGAAGTGGAAGCTGACATGAGACGGTAAGACAGTATGACAAAAGACCCTGTGCCCAGCCCCATCCAGGGCGGGGGTGGCGAGGTCCCAGCTGCGAGCCGAGAGGGACTTCTGGCGCCTCCCACAGTATGCGGGAGCATTGGTGGAAACTTTGGCTGTAGGTGAGACTTCTGGGGGCCAAAAGGCGCTGGTGCAGATAGAAATCTCAACAAGAATTAGAATACTAGATAGAGAGTACAAAAGTAAAGGACAGAACACATAGCCCAGAAACAAAGGGAAGGAATCGACCCCCAAAAACAGCCAACAGAAGCAAGAGATCATACCGGCACAAGGGCAGAAATCACTACAGACTAATACTCTTCAACCATGCCAACCAATACTAGAGCAGTCTTTGCACAATATGTGGAGCAATCCTGAAGAGAAAACACAGGCAGGAAGAAAAATACAAATACTCAAATGAGCCCAAAGGGACATAATCCATCTCACAAAGGACAAACAGACTCCAGAAACCAACATAGATGAAATTAAAGAAATGCCTTTTATGTCAGATAAAGAATTTAGACACATAATGATAAAAAACAATCAATGAGCTAAGAGAAGTAGAAAAACATCAAAAGGAATTTAGCAAAATGAACATCATCATTGGTGAACAGAAGAACAAGATTGAAATCCTAAATAAGAAAATGAAGGAGATGCAGTACATAAGAGGAGCGATAGAAGACATCAAAAATACTGGGAAAAGCCATGAAAGCAGACTAGAAGATATTGAAAACGAATCAGCACACTGGAGGACACAGAAGTTGAGAGAACTAAGAAAAAGAGAATGATAAACAAAATAAGAAGATAGTGGGGAAAAATCAGAGATATTAGATAAAGAAAGGAAATATAAGAGTAATTGGAATCCCAGAAGGAGAAGAGAAAGACACAGGAAATGATAGGCTTTTAAAAGCAATAATAGAAGAGAACTTCCCAAACTTGAAGAATGAAATGAAAGTAGACATACAGGAAGCAAAAAGGACACCAAAACACTTCAGTGAAAGAAAAACCACAGCAAGACACATAATTGTAAAACTCCCAAGAATTCAAGAGAAAGAAAAAATAATGAGAATGACTAGAGAAAGGAAACAGATAACCTACAAAGGAAAACCCATTAGGCTGACCTCAGATTTCTCCAAAGACACTCCAAGCAAGAGAATGGAGCCTCATTCAAAAAACTCCAAGACAAAAAGTGCCAGCCAAGAATACTCTACCCTGCAAAGCTGTCCGTCCTGTATGAAGGAAAAATTAGAACCTTCTCAGACAAACAAAGTCTCCAAAAATTTGCTACCACCAAGCCCCCACTCCAAGAAATATTGGAAGAAGCCTCAGGACCAAAACTCTCAGACGAATAAATAGAGTATACATAAAAGGAAACCAAAGCAGAACCTCAAAATGACCTCTAGAAAATCAATACTAGAACCCCACATATCAATAGTCACTCTAAATGTCAGTGGTCTAAACTCATCAATCAAAAGATGCAGAGTTGCAGACTGGATCAAAAGGAGAACCCAACATTCTGCTGTCTCCAGGAAACACATCTAATCCCTAAAGATAAGCATAGACTGAAAGTGAAAGGATGGAGAACAATTCTACAAGTAAACAGTCCCAAGAAAAAGGCAGGGGTAGCCATTCTTACAGCAGATAAAGCAGATTTCAGAATAAAAAAAGTGACAAAGGATAAAGACGGACACTACCTAATGGTACGTGGTTCAACTCACCAAAAAGACTTAACAATTATCAACATATATTCATCAAATGAGGGACCACCCAGATTCATAAGACAGCTACTAGCAGAACTGAAAACAAATATTGGTGAAAACACATATGTCGTAGGAGACTTTAACACTCCACTCTCACCAAAAGACAGATCAGTAAGACAAAAGCTAAACAAGGACACAAAAGCTTTAAAGGAAGACCTAGACCAAATGGACCTAATAAATATTTACAGGACACTGCACCCCCAAAAAAGGGAATACACCTTCTTTTCAAATGCACATGGATCCTTCTCTAAAATTGACCACATATTAGGACACAAGGAAAACCTGAACAAATACACAAAAATCAAAATTATACCAACTTTTTTCTCTGATCATAAAAGCATTAAACTAGAAATTAACAATGAAGAGAAAGCAAGAATATCCAATACATGGAGACTAAACAATATACTACTAAATGAAGAATAGATAACGGGAGAAATTAAAACCTACTTCAAAACAAATGACAAGACACAACATTCCAAAATGTCTGGGACTCAGCAAAAGCATATCTAAGAGGAAGGTTCATAGCATTACAGGCCCGTATCAAAAACCAAGAAAATATCCAAAGAAAAAAACCTCATATCCCAACTCAAAAAATTAGAAAAAGAACAACAAGAAAAACCAAAGCCCAGAAGAAAACAAGAAATAATAAAGATAAAAGAAGAAATAAATAACACGGAGAACAAAAAGACTATCTAGAAACAAAACTAAGAACTGGTTCTTTGAAAAAATAAAATAAAATTGACAAGCCCCTTGCAAAGCTCACAAAGAAAAGACCCAAATAAACAGAATCACAAATGAGAAAGGAGAAATCACCACAGACACAAAAGAAATACAAAGGATAATCAGAGACTACTATGAACATCTATATGGAAACAGATACAACAATCTGGATGAGATGGACAAATTCCTGGAAATATACAACTACCCAAAATTGAACAAAGAAGAAATAGAAAGTATAAATAATCCAATCACAAGCAGTGAAATTGAAGCAGTCATAAAAATTCTCCCTAAAAACAAGAGCCCAGGACCAGATGGTTTTACAAATGAATTCTACATGACATTCAAAGAGGAAATAACACCTATACTATTAAAACTCTTCCAAAAAATTGAGAAAGAAGGGAAGTTCCCAAACACATTCTACAAAGCAAACATCACTCTCATACAAGGACAGCACCAAGAAAGAAATCTATAGACCAATTTCTCTAATGAACATAGATGCAAAAATTTTAAACAAAATGCTAGCAAATCAAATCCAATGATGCATAAAAAGCATTATTCACCATGACCAAGTGGGATTTATCCCAGGGGCACAAGGATGGTTCAACATCCGGAAATCAATTAACATAATCCACCATATCAATAAGAAGAAAAACAAAAACCATATGATTGTATCAATAGATGCAGAGAAAGCATTTGACAAAGTCCAGCACCCATTTATGATAAAAGTCCTTGAAAAACTGGGGATCAAAGGAACTTAGCTCAACATAATAAAAGCCATCTATGACAAACCTACAGCAAACATCATCTTAAATGGGGAAAAACTAAAATCGTTCCAGTTAAGATCTGGAACTAGGCAAGGATGCCCACTCTCTCCATTACTGTTTAACATTGTATTGGAAGTTCTTGCCAGGGCAATAAGGCAAAAGAAAGATATAAAAGGGATACAAATAGGAAAAGAGGAACTGAAACTATCATTATATGCAGATGATACGATTCTATATGTAGAGAACCCCAAAAAGTCCACAGAAAAACTTCTTGAAATAATTAACCAGTTCAGTAAGGTTGCCAGCTACAAAATCAACACACAGAAATCAGTAGCCTTCCTATATGCAAAGAGCCAAGCAGAAGAAGAAGAAATTAAAAAAGGCATCCCATTTACCATTGCACCAAAAACAATTAAATACCTGGGAATAAACCTAACAAAACACGTAAAAGAACTATACAAAGAAAACTTTAAAACGCTACTAAAAGAGCTAGAAGAAGACACAAGGAAATGGAAAGACGTTTGTTGCTCATTATCAAAATGGCCATCCTTCCAAAAGCAATCTACAGATTCAATGCAATCCCCTTAAAAATTCCAATCAATGACATTCTTTAAAGAGATAGAACAAAAATTACAAAAATTCATATGGAATAACAAAGGACCTCGAATATAAAAAACCTCCTCTCCAAAAAAAGAGAGAATGGAGGTCTAACTATTCCAGACTTCAAGCTAAACTACAAAGCCATAATGCTTAAAACAGCATGGTACTGGTACAACAACTGACAATCAGACCAATGGAACAGAATTGAGAGTCCGGAAATAAAGCCACACACATATAGCCAATTAATCTTTGACAAAGGAGGGGAAAACTTACATTGGAACAAAGATAGCCTCTTCAACAAATGGTGCTGGGAAAACTGAACTAAGACATGCAAAAAAATGGACCAAGACATCTCTCTCACACCATGTACAGAAATTAATTCAAAATGGATAAAAAACTTCGATATCAGACCTGAAACCATAACATACATAGAGGAAAACTTGGGCAAAACCCTCCATGAAGTACAATTCAGAAATCCCTTTCTGGAATCATCTGCAGAAGGCAAAAATTTGAAGGAAAACATAAACAGATGGAACTTCATCAAATGAAAAAGCTTCTGTATGGCAAAAGAGACAAAAGAAAAAACTAAAAAAGCCCAACCAAATGGGAAAAAATTTTTGCCCTCCACAAGAGTAATAAGGGATTAATAACACAGATCTACAAGGAACTCACACAACTAAACAAAAACAAAACACGATGCCCAATCAAAAAGTGGGGAGAAGAACTAAAAAGACACTTCTCCAAAGAGGAAATACAAATGGCCAACAGGCACATGAAAAATTGCTCAATATCACTAGCAATCAGATAAATGCAAATCAAAACCACAATGAGATACCACCTTACACCAGTAAGAATGGCCCACATCAAAAAAAACAGGCAACAACAAGTGCTGGCATGGATGTGGAGAGAAAGGAACACTCTTACACTGCTGGTGGGAATGTAAACTTGTCCAGCCACTATGAAAGCAGTATGGAGGACCCTCAGACTAATGAAAATGGAATTACCATTTGACCCAGCAGTCACACTTCTGGGAATCTACCCAAAGGAGACCTCAATGTGGGTACAAAGGAATACCTGTGCTCAGATGTTTACTGCAGCATTATTTATAATTGCAAGGACATGGAAACAACCCAGATATCCCAAAACAGAAGAATGGATGAAAAAGATGTGGTATATACACACAATGGGATATTGCTCATCAATTAAAAAATGACAAATTTGATTAATTTCTGATAACATGAATGTATCTAGAAGAAATCATACTAGCAGAAACAAGTCAAAAAGAAAAAGACAGAAACCAAATGGTTTCACTAATATATGGACAACCAAATGAAAGCACACAACTGGGGAGGGGGGGGCAGCTGGAGTGGCCAGGGAGGGGAGGTGGTGGGTGACCTCAGGGATTACAATGACATGAAATATATATATATGTTTAAAAAAAAAAAGAAGCAAGACAGGCATTTCCATTGTCACCACTCTGTTTAACTTAGTATTAGAGATTTTCTCCAGCTATCAGACAGAAACAGGAAATAGTAATAAAAGAAGTGTAATCATGTGCTGATAATATGTATAAAAAACCCTAAAGACTCCCCACAGAGCTATTAGAAACAATAAATCAATATAGCAAAGTGGTAGATTATAAAAACCCATTGTTTATATACAAAAAACAAGCAAGAAAGAAAAGAAATTTTAAAAATAACTCAATTTGGAAATAATTAAGTACATCAGACTTAACTTATTTAAGTAGGCAAAAGACCTATACGATAAAATGAGATGTTATTAAAGGAATTAGTGATGTAAAGAGATGGAAGTATATCACATACTTCTGGATGGTGAGATCCTATATAAAATAATACATAAATTCAACACAATCCCCATCAAAATACTAGTAATATTTTTCAAAGAGCTTGAATAAAAAATTGAAATTTATGTGGAACCAAAAATGCTCTTACATTATAAATTCAACCCTGAGGAAAAAAGAAATAAGCATCACATTACATGATCTTGAACTTAATTTTTTTTAATAATTTATTTTTATTTTTCTTGTTGCTTGCTTACATAGCTCGTGTTTGTAAGCATGATCCTCCCCCTTCCTCCCTCCTCCACTTCCCCTGGTCACCCCTCTGGTTACTCCAGTTCCTTTCTTGTTGTCAGTTGTTGGTTGAGGATTGGCCTGTTGGTCTCTATGTTCTTTCTGAAGCACTGTCCTTCTGGGTGAAGTCCTGCAATTCCTGGGTGACTGCAACTTGGGCTGATCAGTTCTCCATGAATAACCTTAGGGCAGGTAATCCCTCTGAGCATGTCAGCGAACCTTCTTTCAGTCTGGTGTGTGGAGTGGCTCCCCACATTTCCTACTGACACTTCTTTGTGGCCTTGTTCTCCCATTGAAAGTGTCTGTGGGTGGGGAGCCTAGCCTGGCATCAGAAATGTTGTGTTTCTTGGTGATTTGTCTGCAAGTTCCGACCATGCTCTTTTTGGGTAGATGATGGGTGTGTTCACGACCTTTATTTCTCTGTCTCTTCAAGTATAACTGATCTGAGTTGTTTTTCTCATTCAAGCAGAGGAATGGCTGCAGTGAAAATGAACGAGAGGGGGACCCCCACCCGCCACCACGCCCTGGCTGCACTCTGTGCAAGAGAGCACTTCTTCTGCATGCTGCCTCTGCAATCTGCAGATGCTAGAGGGGGTGTGGCCCCTCCCACCCAGGACACAGAACACAGAGGTGGAGAGGGATGGAGCCCCCTGACCGCTTGGAGGTAGCTAGGTTGCCCCAGCTTCCCCCAGAGAAGAGTAGCTTTTTCACTCCCCATGCGCTCTCTGTGCAAGAGAGCGCGCCTTTGATAACAAACTTTAAAGAAGCAGTACTAAAGATATGGCATGTTGGTGCAGAAATAGACACATTGCTTAATGGAATAGTTTTGATAGCCTAGAAATAACTCTACCTAATCAGTACTTATCAGTACCTAGTCTATGATAAGGCTGCAATGGATAAATGACTGTCTATTTAACAGACAGGGAAAATTGTAATGCCACGCATAAAGTAATGAAGGTGGATCATTCACTAACTCCATACACAAAAATAAACCCCAAATGGAATAAGATTTATATATAAGACCTTCAACAATAAATATATAAAAGAAAACACTGGCAACACATTCCAGGGCATCGGTAATAAAGATGTTTTTGGTGATTCAACCCCTATGCCAAAAAGGCTAAAACCAAAAATAAACTATTTTTTGACCTCAGGTGAAAAAGTTTTTACACAGTAAAAGAAAGTATAAGAAGAGATAAAAGACATCCTATTGAGTGCGAGAAAATATATACACAAAATATAATTGGTAAGGTAGTAATAACCAAGATATAAAAACTAAGACAATTTAATAAACAGCCCAGTTAATAAATGGGCTGCAGATTTTAATAAACTGTTCACCAAAGAGGATATCTAGAAGGCTAATATACATATGAAAAAATTTTCATAATTTATAGTAAGAGAGATGTGGGTGAAAACAAGGCATTTTGTATCCTTACTAAACTGGTTTATTATTTCAATTAGCTTTTCTGTGGATTTTTTTGGGGTTCTCTACCTAAAGTATCATATCAGTTGAAAATAATAATAGTTTTATTTCTTCTTTCCCTATTTGTATTCTTTTTATGTCTTTCGCTTGCTTTATTGCTCTAGCTAGAAAGTTCAGTACTATGTTGAAAAGGAGGGGTGAGAGTGGGGATACTTGCCTGATTCCAGATCTTAATTGAAACAATTTCAGTTTTCCCCCATTAAGGATGATATTTGCTGTGGGTTTGTCATAAATACTTTTATTATGTTGAGATATGTTCCTTTTATTTCAGTTTTTTCAAGGATTTTCATCATGAATGAATGCTCTAACAAATGCTTTTTCTGCATCTATTGATCATATGGTTTTTGGTTTTCTCCTTGTTGATATGGTGGGTTATGTTGATTGATTTTTGAATGTTGAACCATCCCTGTGCCCCTGGGATGAATCCCAGTTGAATGTAAGACCTGAAACCATAAAATACATAGAAGAAAATTTGACCAAAACACTCCAAGAAACAATACACCACCAAAGAAGAGACAACCTCCAGAATGCAATAACGATGACATAGAAATGCCTTATTTGTCAGACAAGGAATTCAGGGTCAGCATGACAAAAGTATTCAAAGAGTTAAGAGAAAATATAAAAAAATATAAAAAAGAATGCATCAGTGAGAATAACATACTCCATGAACCGACTGAATCCCTAAGAAGGGGGGAGGGGCAGAAAGCGATTCAGGATGTAAGAAGAGCAATAGAGGAGCTCAAAAAATGTGGGGGGAAAGCAATGAAAACAGATTAGATGAAAGAGAAGAATGAATCACTAATCTCAAAGATACAGAAATAAAAAGAACCAACAAAGAAAAAGAGAAATTCAAAGAAAGAAGACAGAAGGAAAACTCAGATTCATCAGGTATCTTAAAGAAAGGAAATATTAGAGCAATTGGAATCCCAAAAGGAGAAGAGTCATTGCAACTGAAAAGATATTTAAGGAAATAATGGAGGAGACATTCCCAAACTTGAAGAAGGAAATGAAAATAGAGAAGCCAAAAGAACAACAAACCACTTTAGTGAAAGGAAAACCACAATAAAACACATCATTGTACAGCTTCCAAGAGTTCAGGGTAAAGAGAGAAAGTGACTAGAGAAAGTAAAACCTATTAGGTTGACTGAAAATTTTTCTGAGGAAACACTTCAGGCAAGAAACCACTTATTTTTTAAAAATTTAAGACAAAACACCAGCCAAGAATGCTTTACTGTGCAAAGATCTCCTCCCTTGATAAATGAAAAATAAGAATCGTCTCAAACACATAGAGTTTTCAGAAATTTGCCACTAATAAACCTCCACTCCAAGAAGTCTTAAGAGAAGCCTTAATATCAAAACTAACACAGGAAAAAACAGGAAGTAATTAGAACATCAAAAGAACCACCAAAATAGACTCTCAAGCATCAATAGTCACTCTATATGTTAATAGTCTAAATCAATTAAAAGACAGAGTAGCAGACAGGATCAAAAAAAGAAAACCCAACGTTCTGCTACCTACAGTAAACACATTTGAAGTCTAAAAACAAGTACAGGATGAAAGTAACTGGCAGGCATTGAATATCAAGTCATTGCTTATACTTTTTCTTTTGACTCAAGCACAATAAAACCTAAACCAAATTTAAAAAAAAAAAAAAAAAAAAAAAGAAAGTAACTGGCAAATGTCCCCTAAAAGAAGCAGCATAACTCTGGGGGGAGCCTCTGGCCTCCTGCAGTGGGCAAGTGGAACCTTGCTCTCAGCGGCCACATGAGCGATTGGACCCAGGGTCGCACTATATATGGGGGGGGGCTGGATCTTGTGTGTTGGGGATTTTGGCTTGTCCACCCAGATTCACAGTACTTGGGTCGGAACTGGGGAGGAGGGAAGGGGGCACTCCGTGCTGAGCCTTCCTGGCTCACAAGGGAGATGAGGGGAGCCCTGTCAAGGCTTGGGCAAGCAGGGGGTAGGGTGGGGGGAGTGCAGAAGTGCAACATTAACCTCCTCTCACTCCAATCAATTCTCATAAGGAACAAGAGCCAATAAATAATGCAACAGAAGAAATAGATGAGGAGAGCGGTTTGAGTAAGAGCCCTGGAGACAACATATCCCTTGGGTAGAACCAGAAAGGCCTTGGAGCTGGCTAAGGAAAACAGGACTGTGAGATCAACCATGGAAATGACAACTGGTGTTGTTCCAACACCATTGTCTTTGGCAAGGCCAAGGAGCCAGAATTGTGGCCTCAAGAGGCCTCCAGCAAAAGTGTGGCACACACTCCTCTGGACAGAGGGAGGACAACCACAGAAACAAGGCAACCGACCCAAATGTCCCAAACAAATGATTGACAAAAAAGATGTGATATATATGCACAATGGAATACTACTCATCAATTAAAAATGACATTTGAAGAATGTTAGTGAAGTGGGAAAGCCCTGGGGCACACAATAATGGGCTAATGTAATATAAATATAAATATACATATATGCAAAAAAAAACACACACACATTTACCAGATACTGGAAGAGAACAACGGGCCAAACAACCAACAACTGAACATCAAATTAACCAACCAACAAATCACAGAAAAATGGGAGATGGGGTCACTGGAGGGGGATACAAAGGGGGGGATATGGTGGGAGGAGGAGGGATCAATTAATGCACAAATGTGACAAATAAATAAAATGAATTTTTCAAATAAAAAAATAAAATAAAAATGACATTTGATGAATTTATGATAACATGGATGTACCTAGAAGAAATCATATTAGCAGAAACAAGTCAGAAAGAAAAAGACAGAAACCAAATGGTTTCACTAATATATGGACAACCAAACGAAAGTACACAACTGGGGGGATGGACCAGCTGGAGGGGCCAGGGAAGGGAAGTGGTGGGTGACCCCCGGGGATAACAATGATGTAATATATATATATGTGATATATATATAATTTAAAAAAAGAGAAAAAGCAGCAGGATACTAAATGATTAGAGATTAATACACCAGAAAAACATAATGATTGTTAACATATATTCACCAAATGAGGATGCAACAAAATTCATTAGACAATACTAGCAGCACTGAAAACAGATATCAGTGAAAATACAGATGTAGTAGGTGACTTTAAAACACCACTCTCTCCAAAGGACAGATCAACAAGACAGAGACTACACAAGGACACAAAAGGTCTAAAGGAAGATCTAGATCACATGGACCTTACATATTTATGTAGGACACTGCACCCTCAAGGAAAAGAATACACTTTTTATTTCACATGGATCATTCTCCAAAATTGACCATATATTAGGCCACAAGACAAGCAATAAGTACACAAAGATTAAAATAAAACCAACTTTTTTCTCAGATCATAAAGACATCAAACTAGAAATCAAGAACAAAATGAAAGCAAGGAAACTGCCCACTACATGGAGACTTAACACACTACTGAAAGACCACTGGGTAAATGAGGAAGTCAAAGAAGAAATTAAAGCATACATAGAGACAAAGGTGATACAACAGTCCAGAATGCATGGGACTCAGCAAAAGGAAAGTACATAGTGATACAAGTCCACATCAAAAAGCAAGAAACAATCCAAAGAAACAATCTAATCTCTCATCTCAAAAAACTAGAGAGAACATAAGACCCCAAACCCAACAGAAGATAAGAAATAATAAAAATTAAGGCAGAAGTAAGTGAAATAGAAACAAAAAAGACAATCCAAAAAATCAATAAAAACCAACAGTTGGTTCTTCAAAATAATTAAAATTGATAACCATCTAGCAAGGCTCACAAAGAAAAGTAAGAAAATGCAAATAAAAACAAGATCATAAATGAAAGGAGAAATTACAAGTGACAAGGCAGAAATTAAGAGGATAATCAGGGACCACTCCATTTACCATCGATCGCATCAGTGAAAACTGACTACTTTGGAATAAACCTAGCAAACGATATGAATGTCCTATACAAATAAAACTATACAATATTATTAAAAGAAATAGAAAAAGACATACAGAAATGGAAAGACATCCCCTGATCATGGATTGGAAGAATTAACATTATCAAAATGGTCATTCTACCAAAAACAATCTACAGATTCAATGAAATGCCAATAAAAATTTCAATGACATTATTTAAAGGAAATTAAAATTTCTGAAATTCATATGAAGTAATAAATGACCTCAATAGCCAAAAAAGAAAAGAACCAAACTTCCAGACTTGAAATTATAAAGTCATATTAATTAAAATAGCATAGTACTGAAACAAAAACAGACACACAGACAAAAGGAACAATACTGAAAGCCCCCGAGACAAAACCACACATAAATGGTCAGCTAATCTTTGGCAAAGGAGCAATAAACATACATTGGATCAAGGATAGCCTCTTCAATAAATGGTGCTGGAAAACTGGATATTTCCATGAGAAAGAATGACTCTTTTAGACTATTCCCTTATACCATTCCAAAAAAATTATGAGTCTTTTAGACTACTCCCTTATACCATATACAAAAACCTACTAAAAATGGATAAAAGACCCTGACATAAGATCCCAAACTATAAAATACATAGAAGAAAACATAGGAAAAAATTCTATTAACTACACTGTGAAACCATCTTTCAAGACACATCTATACATACAAAGAAAACAAAGGCAAACATTAATGACTAGGACTATATCAAACTAAAAATCTTCTGTACAGCAAAAAAGACAATAAACAAAACATATATCCAAACAAAAGGGGGAAAATTTTGCCCTCCAGACAAGTGATAAGGGTATGCTAACAAAGATCTACAAACAACTCACACAACAAAAACAAAGCAAAATGCTCAGTCAAAAAATGGGCAGAAGAGCTAAAAAGACACTTCTTCAAAGGAAAACTACAAAAGGCCAACAGGCAATATGAAAAACTGCTCAGCATCACTCATAATCAGGGAAATGCAAATCAAAACCATAATGAGGTACCACCTTACACCAATAAGAACACCTTATACCATTAAAAAAAAAAAAAAAAAACAGGGAAGAACAAGAGCTGGCATGTATGTGGAGAAAAAGGAACACTCTTATAGTGCTGGTGGGAATGCAGAAAGGCCGGGCTATGGAAAGCTGTGTGCGGACCCTCAAACTACTGAAAATGGAATTACCATTTGGTCCAGCAATTTCACTACTGGGGATCTGCCCAAAGGACACCAAAACACTAATTTGAAAGGACACCTGTACTGGCATGTTTATAGGAGCACTATTTACAATAGCCAGGATATGGAAACAACCCAAATGTCCCAAAACTGATGAATGTATGAAAAAGTGTGGTATATTATTCAGTAAGCTAAAAAGACAAATATGATGTATTGTGATAACGTGGATGGGCCTAGAAGGAATCATACTAGCAGAATAAGCCAGAATGAGAAAGACCAAAAAAAAAAAAAAAAAAAAAAAAAAAAAAAAAAAAAAAAAAAAAAAAAAAAAAAAAAAAAAAAAAAAAAAAAAAAAAAAAAAAAAAAAAAAAAAAAACCACACACACACAAAAAAAAAAACCACCAAAAAATGCATAGTCTCACTTGTAGTAAGACAAGTGCTATCGCTTCGGCGGGCAGTCACAGCCCGGCCTTCGCGCGCTCAGCCACCGCGCGGGTGGGGGGTGAGGGGGAGCAACCGCCTCTTTCACCCCAATTATTAGTCCTCAGAAGGAAAGAGAAGTAATAATCCATTGGACCAATTGAATTGGTGAGGGACCGAGTGGACCACGAGAGAGGGAACTGTGATAAAGACAAGATATATTGGACTGGGGAAATGATCATGGACATCACCTATCACAGAATCACACCTAAGGCCACACAATAAGTGGACAGGTTAAAAGCTAAGGACGGATACACAGCTCAAGAAAGCAAGGTGCCCCTCCCCAATCAATGAGAGAGGAAGGTCACAGAGATGGGGCCGCAGGCCCACACAAAGCTACAATGAAGGAGAGGAAACGATCTGCAAAGTTTTTCGGCAGATACCCTCCACAACGAGTATCTTCTACAATGAGTGGAACTGATTGAAGACCATCAACAAGAGAAAACACCAATAGATTTCAACAGAGAATGAATGGCTACCCAGTACAGAGATAAGACTGAACATCTACCAACAAGGCTTGCTATATTCTAGGATCACAGTCCCTCACCAAAGAAAAGGACATTAACATAGAATACGAAGTGACCAAAGGACTTAACATAGACCAAAAAACAACAAGAGGGGTCAGAGTGAACAGAGGGGGTCGTCAACGCTGGGTGGGGGAGAGGCTTTCCAATAATCATTTGCCTTTACTATAAAATCTAAAGTATGAATTAAAAAAAGACTATAGTGCTATATAGGGAAAACAAAGGTCAAGAAAAAGTCAAGACTAACAAGATGACAACAGAACTAAAGCATTTATCTAGGAAGGGGGAGAGAGGGAGAAGGATATCAGGGAATGCATGAGCACAAAAGATTAAGATGATTGTTTATGGGTGATATGATGGTGGCAGAACCCTGGGAATACAATGATGCAAACTTTATATATATTTATATATAGATAAATATATAGAGATACGTAGAGATATAAAATAAAAAAGGAAAAGACTCCTAATAAAAGCTGTAGAGGATGGTAATGTAAACTGAGGCAGCCAGTAGAGAAAGCAATCTGGATTTACCTTAAAAAAACTGAAAATGGAAATACCTTATAACCCAGTAATCCCACTCTTAATTATCTATTCAAAGAACATGAAACCATTAATGCAAAAAGCCTAATGTCCCACAACATGACATTTAGGCTAAATATCTAGTTGACTGGGTAAAGAATATACACACTATGGCGTACTTACTATTCAGCCATAACATGAAATGTGGCTATTTTCAGTAAAATGGAGTTTGAGATAATTATGTATAGTGAAGCAAGTCAGAATGATAAAAGCAAACACTGAACATATATAGCAAATGACTTGATAATGTCAAATGCTTAGAAAAATTAGTGTTCATTGATATAAACACCATGAGAACTCTTGAGGTTAAGAGGGAGAAGGGGATGGCAAGAAACAAGATCAAAAAAATTTTTTTAAATTTCATTTTCTTAATGAGTAGGGTTGTTAAGCAATATTTCAGAACATTGGACAATAGGCATATAAAAAAATCCCTGGGCATGGTGGTGTGTGCCTTTAATCCCAGCCCCAAGAGACTGGGCCTAAGAATCACTTGAGTCTGTGTGTTCAAGACTACCCTGGGCAACATAGTGAGACTTAGTCTCAAAAAATAGCTAGGAGTGGTGAACTTAGTCTCTAAAAAAAAGAAGAATCCCTGAGAAATGGAAAACAAATTTGTCAGTCTTATTTCCTCTATTTAATTCAAGGAGAGAGTTTCCAGGCACAGGAAGGGGAAATAAGAGCAAGGAGAAAAAATACAAATTGGCTAATGAGTACATAAAAATATATTTTACATCATTTGTCTTTAGGGTAATGGAAATTTGAACCATGCTAAGATAAGTGTAAACATCTACTAACACTGCTATAATAAAAAAATGTTAACATTGGTGGTGAAAATGAGAGAAAATGGGAATATATTGATGACAGGTTTTTAAGATTGCATAGGCACTTTAGACAGTTTTTTTTTTAAGTTTGCGAGTTTCTTAGAGTTAAACATAAATACATTTATTCATTCTAACCCCTAGATATTTACCCCAAATAAATCAAGCACACAAATTTGAATGTGAATGTTGATAGTGGCATTATTTATCACAACCAAAAAGTAGAAATAATCTACTTGTCCATAGATGAAGCAAAAGATGAGCTGTCCATAAAACTGAATACTAATCAGCTATAACAAGGAGGAAGGTACTAATACATGCTATGACATGGGTAAATCTCCATTATCCTAGGTGATACAGCAAATTGATTGCATTTATTTTAGGTTACATGTAATAATGTGAATGACCCTTGAATATATGATAGAAGTGGTTGCACCTAGGACTAGAACTTGGAAGGGGAATAATTGCAAATGCCCATGAGACATCTTTTAAGTGGTTGTATAACTATATATTACTAAAATTTGTTGAACTGTGTAACGTAAAAAGGTGAATATACATAAGTTGTAAATTTTGCCTCAGTGAAGTTTTTCAGTAAATAATGCTGGGAAACTGGATATCCAAAGAGTGAGTTGGACTCTTATGCTATACCCAAAATTTAATTCAAAATGAATCAGACTTAAATATAAAAGCAAAAATTATTAAACTGTTGGAGGAAAACATAAGGAAAAAGCTTCATGATATTGGATTTGGCAGGACTTTCTTGAATTTGATATCAAGGTCATAGGCAGGAAAGAAAAAGATCAGTTGAACTTTATCAACACTAAAATCTCAACAAAATGAAAAGAGAACAGAATGGGAGAGAAAATTACAAATCATATATCTGGTAATGTCCAGACTTCTAGTAGATATTTATAACGCAATGTTCCTAAAAGCATTATTTATGTCAGTAAAAGTTGGAGATCACCCAGTGTCCACTGAGGAATAAATTGGAAAATGCAATGTGATACATACGTACAGTGTAATTGATACCAGGTTTAAAAAAATAAAGGTACTAAAACTTAGCAAGAAGGATGCCCAATAACTAAACTAGTGTTGCTTGGGTTCTTCCACCTGCACGTACAATTGCAAGACTACTCAGGTTCAGGGAAGAACAATGGGATTTATTTAACAAACAAAGGGGGAAAAAAGTCACTGAGACCTTAAATTGGCAAGTTATCTTACCCCAGTTATTGTCCAGTCTCAAAACCCTAAACAAAAGGCCACACTTCCAAGATGGCATCTTCCATATTCCAAGCAAAAGGTCAAAATGGCATCTCAACAGCTTCACCTCCCATCTGAGAGGTCCACAGATTGCTCTCTCTTCTTGAGAGGCCTAGATTTTCCAGTTTCCCAGCAGCTTCTCTTCTTCCCTGGGGTGGCCAAATCCCAGGGTGACTGAACTCCGAAATGGCCGCACTCCTGAAATGGCTAGACTCCAGGGCTGAACCGTAATGGTGCTCCCCCACACTGCTTCTGCAGTTTCTTATATATCCTTGATCAGTCTCCACCCATACTGATTCTTAAGTGCCCTCAAGGCATGTCTCCTCTGGTGTTATTACTCCTTACCTGGCCTACCCCCAGGGGGCACCACCTACAACAAACTTTGGTTTCAGTTTGCATGAATATCTTTTTTTTTAATTTTTTAATTTACGTTCGATATCATACAACTTCAGTCATCTTTGTATGGTTTTTTGTTCCCTTGGGTATGTCCCCCACCATGACCTCCCCCCACTCTGGTCACTCCATCTCCTCTTATCACTGTTCATTGGTCCCTGTTTCACCCTTTAGTCTCTTTTTCTGGTGCAGTGTCCTACTCCTGGGTGAGGATCTGTTTTCCTGGGGCGTGGTGAATCATGCTGCTCAGATTTCTAGTCTTAACTTGCACTGGGCAGCTAGTCTGGGCTCATTTGGAGCCCATTAGTGGCTGTTCCTTTTTGTTCTCAGTCTATTCTACTTGTTGGTGTTTTATTTTTTTCTTCTCATAGTCCTGGTCTCTCATTATGAGAGCCTAGTTCCAGTCTTTCCTCAGTTGGGGAGTTCATTTGAGGAGATGGATGTCAGCCGATGGTTAGTCTGGTTGGTCTCCATGATTGTGATTTGCCACTCAGTTGTCAGGCAGCTACCATGTCGTGGCCTTCCTCCCACATTCCAGTGGAGGTATGCCTCACTTTTTTGGGGGGCCACTGAGTCAGAATTCTAGCTTCTAGGCCCCAGGAACAGTTTTGGAGCAATCTTGCCATTTTGTCTTATAGCTCTGTATTCTGTGGTTCTACCCGAGCTTTTTGGGGGGGTCCAACTCAGGGAAATCATGTGTCAAGGGCTTTAAATTGTATCCTTTACCTCATCTCTTTCTTCTGTTGGGTCATTTGTTTCTGATTAGGACTGACCGGAGTAGGTGCAAATCAGAGAGGGGAGGTAATCGCCCCCCCAACCCACCACCTGCAGCCTGGCAGGGCTCCCCCTGCCTCCCACAAGGTCTGGAAAGCCCACACAGATTACCCACACCCCTTGCGCCCTCCCCATACCTGGAGGCGGGAGCCATGCCCACTGGGTTCCCAGGCTCAAAGAACGGGCAGGCCTGGGGGCTGTATGAATATCTTTATCCATTTTCTTACTTTCAGCCAGTTTGCCTTTGTACCTAAAGTCAATCCCTTGTTGATAGAGATAGCATATATTTTTTATTATATAAAATTTGTTTACTTTTTTTGCCCCCCTTTTAGGTGTTCCTCCGCCTTTTCCATCCCCTTGTCCTCTCCCTCTGGTCACTCCATCTCCTCTTTCAACTGCCAGTTGTTGGTCAACTTTTAGCCCATTGGGTTTTTCTCTTTCCTGGAGCAGTGTCCTTTTCCCAGGTGGAGATGTGTTTTCCTGGGACACAGCAAACTGTGCTTAGTTTTTCAGGTGTATCTTTGTTGCTAGTCTTTCATGTTTGGATCCTCCTTCTTGTCATCTGCTCCAACCCAGTTCCTGTCACATTTTGCTGCTTCTTTGCTTTGTAGTTCTGGTTTCTGGCACTGGGAGCATTTCTCCCAGCCAGTGTCTGTGGAAAAGTTTCTTGCTGAGCATGGGCACTGGTGGATGGTTGATCCAGCTCGTTGTGGGACCACTGCCCCATTTCTGTGGCAGGGAGGGTGCCTAGCTCACACTGAAGGCATCTCTGAACTGGAAATTCCATTCCCATCTCTGGAAGTCTTGTGGGTGTATTTCTGAGACAGTTTGTCATTATAGTTGGTGTCACAGGCCTGTGTCCTATGGATCCAAAATGATCGTTTGTCCTGGACCTTAGTTCTTTTTCCTCACCTCCATCTTCATGTGTATCTGCTAGATTTAGTGATTTTGTTGTTTCTCGTGAGAATTGACTGGATTTGGAGTAAACCAGAGGGGGTGATTCACAATCCTTCACCCCCCCCACTCACGTTGGCCCACATGCCTGGCAGTTCCCTCCAAACCTGGAGGGGGCTACAAGGGAGGTGGTGCCTCCGGGTTTATGGTTGGCCTGGCTACCTGGCAGGGTCAGGCAGAGATGCAAGGACAATCCCCATGGTACCAAGCCACCTGTCTAGATAGCATATATTTAGATCATATTTTCAAGTCCATTTCACCAGTCTTTGCCTTTTGATTGGAGTTTAATTCTTTGAAATGTTTGCTGTGTTTTGTTTTTCAGGTACTTTTTTTTTTTGAAACTAGGTTTTGCTATGTTGCCCAGGGTTGTCTCAAATCTGCTGACTCAAGTGATCCCCCAGCCTCAGCCTCCCAGGTAGCTGGGATTACAGGCATGCACCACCATGCCCATCAGGTTTTTTTTAAGTAGTAGTTTCTAATTGAAGTAATATCAAATAGGTTTCAGATGTGAGTCAAGAATCAACTGTCATTTTGCTGTTATCTAAATGCCATAGACTTTTTGTTCATTTTCTGTTAATCTCATCTTGTGTGTTTAGTTTACTTTTTGTAAAATGTTTACTTTTTGTAAAATGTTTCGTCAAACATTTTACTCCTCTACCCACTTCTTGTTGAGTAGATTCTTTTTTGTGATTACTATGAGGACTCCATTTAATTTAATTCATACCACCTTAACTTTATTAACATATGGAAACTGCTCTGATATAATTCTCTTCTCACCCCCTTTAAGTTAGTGATCACAAAATTACATCTTTAAGCAGTCGTGTGTCTGAAAAATCTAAACCAGTGTGTTTTTATATATTAGTTATGCAAATTATTTAGAAAAAGGTATAGATATCCAAGTCATAATATTAGCATTTATAACTGGCCATGTATATCTTTATTAAAAATCTTTATTCATATGCTTCAAATTTCTGTCTGCTGTCCTTTCATTCCAACCAGAAGAACTCCTAAGCATCACCTATAGAACATGTCCAGTGGTATAAATCTCTATCTAAACTTTTGTTTACCTAGGAATGTCTTCATTTCTCCCTTACATTTGAAGGTCATTTTGTCATTTGAGTTTTTTTAAAATAACACTTTTAATATATCAAAACATTGCCTTTGACCTTCCAAGTTTCTCAAGAGAAATCTGATCTGATCATTAATAAGATCCCTTTAATAAGATGATCCTTTTCATTGTTTCTTTCATGGTTTTTTTCTCTTTAGCTTTGGATAGTTTGACAGTATATCTTGATGTGCATCTCTTCTGAGTGTGTTTTACTTAAGCTTCTTGATACATTCATGTCGATGCTAAGCTGGCTTTGGCCATTATTTCAAGTAACTTCTATGAGGCTTTCATTTTTTCCTTCTGGAACAGCGGTAATATATTCCTTCCACTTGATGATGTCTAATAAGTTCCTTTGCTTCTGCTCCTTAGCTATTGTAATTTCAATTGTGCTATCTTCAAATTGCTGCTGAGCTCTTTTTCCTGCTCAAATATGCTGTTAAACTCTGCATGTGGAAATGTTTCTATAGTTACATATTTTAAAATGTATTTGGTTCCTTTTTTATAATTTCTTTGTTGATATTCTAATTTTTGTTTATTTTCCTGACTTAAATTAGTTAGAGCATATCTTAAAGTGTGTATCTACTCAGTTTAATGTGTGACCTGTTCCTTTATATTCTTTTGAATAGGCTTTGTTTCTTTGTATGCCATTGATTTTGTGTTGAAAATTGGGTATTTCACTATTATTGTATGATTGCTTCTGGTTATGTAGCTCATCACAAGATTTATAGGTCTTGTTTTTATAGTATTACTGAAGATTGCACATTGATTTTCAGACTCTTCCAAACTAATTTTACAAAGACTATTTCTTGTGTGGCTCATTGATTCCTGTGTTCTTTTCATTTATGTTTAGCTCTTTTGACAGATTTCCTAGAAAGCCAGGAGTTCTTGGCTTTGCAGATTAGCTGGGTGGTAGGGCACACCTCCCATACCAGGCTTGCTGAGTCTAGGTTTCAGATCAAAGTAAAAGCTTAAGGTAATGATGTAAGGTACCTCCTAGACACAGGCCCAGATCTCAGATCCAATTAACAATGAGCCTATAACCAGCAGGGCCTGTCTTCCCTGGCACAGCTCAGGGGAGAGAACAGTGCAGACCTTCAGGGAAGAGGGGTTTTTATAGCAAGCAGGGTTACAAAAGCAAAATTGGGCATCTTTGCCTGTTTCTAGCACTTAAGGGAAATGATTTCAGTTTTTTTCTATTAAGGATAATGTTACTGTGGATTTGTCATATATGACTTTTATTATGTTGAGATATGTTCCTTCTATCCCAAGTTTATCAAGGGCTTTTATCATAATTGTATGCTGAACTTTATCAAATGTTTTTTCTAAGTCTATTGGTAGGATCCTATGGTTTTTGGTTTTCTCCTTGTTCACGTGTTAGGTTTTGTTGGTTGATTTTAGGATATTGAAACATCTCTGTGCCCCTGGGATAAATATCACTTGTCATGGTGTATAACCATTGTTTGATTCAGATTGCCAAGATTTTATTTAGGATTTTTGCATCTGTGTTCATTAAGGAGATTGGTCTGAGTTTACTTTCTTCATGCTATATTTTTTTAATTTTGGTATTTAATGTAATGTTTGCTTTATAGAATGTATTCAGCAGTTTTCCTTCTTTCCTGTTTTTTGGAAGAGTTTTAGTAATACATGTGTTATTTCATCCTTGAATGTTTGGTAGAACTTGATTGTGAAACGGTCTGGTTGTGGAGTCTTGTTTTTAGGGAGAGTTTGGATGACTGCTTCAATTTTATTGTAAATGTTTTTTTTAAAGTCCTCTATTTCCTCTTTTTTTCAAATTTGGGTGACTGTATATTTCTAAGAATTTGTCCATCTCATCCAGGTTGTTGTATTCATTTTGTATATAAGTGCTCAGAGTAGTCTCTAATTTTCCTCTGGATTTCTGCTGTGTCAGTTGTAATTTCTCATCTTTTGTTTATGATACTGCTTATTTGGGTATTGCCCCTTCTTTTTTGTGAGCCTTTCGGGGGGGGGGGGGCTTTCAGGGTTTTGTTTGTTTGTTTTTCCCCCAAAGAACCAGCTTTTGGATTCTGTTGATCTTCTCTATTACTTTTTTTGTTTCTATTTCACTTATTTCTGCTAGTTTTGGGGTCTTATTACTCTTTTTCTAGTTTCTCAAGTTGAGTCTTTGGATTATTTCTTGCTTTTTTGATATGGGCCTGTACTGCTGTGTACTTTCCTCTTAATAATGCTTTTGCTGAGTCCCATAGATTCTGGAATGTTCTGTCACCTGTGTCATTGGTCTCAATGTATGTTTTCATTTTTTCTTTGAATTCTTCATTTACCCAGTGGTCTTTCAGTAGTATATTGTTCAGCCTCCTTGTAGTGGGCAGCCTCCTTGCTTTCATTTTATTCTTGATTTCCAGTTCGATGTCTTTATGATCAAAGAAAAAATTTGGTTTTATTTTAATCTTTGTGTATTTATTAATGTTTGTCTTGTGGCCTAATATATGGTCGATTTTGGAGAATGATCCATATGCATTTGAAATAAAATGTATTCTTTTCTTGGGGGTGCAGTGTCCTATAGACATATGTAAGGGCCATGTGATCTAGATCTTCCTTTAGAGTTTTAGAGTCCTTGTGTAGTCTCTGTTTTGTTATTCTGTCCTTTGGAGAGAGTGGAGTATTAAAGTCACTTATTACATATGTGTTTTCACTGATGTCTATTTTCAGTGCTACTAGTAACTGTTTAATGAATTTGGTTGCTTCCTAATTTGGTTAATATGTTAATAATTTTTATGTCCTTCTGGTGTAATAACCCCTTTATCATTAGGTAGTGTCCTTTCTTGTCCTTGTCACTCTTTTTCAGTTTGAAATCTGCTTCATCTTTAGAAGAATGGCTACCTCTGCTTCTTTTGGGGGCCATTTGCTTGTAGGATTGTTTTCCAGCCCCGTACTTTTATTCTGCACTTATTTTTAGAGTTCAGATGTGTTTACTGGAGACAACAGAATGTTGGTCTTTGTTTTTTTGATCCAGTCTGCAACTCTGCATTTTTTAATTTATGAGTTTAGACTGTTAACATTTAGAGTGATTGCTGATACTTGAGAGTCTGAAATTGGCATTTTGGTTGTCATTTTGAAGTTCTTCCTCTTTTTTCTTCTTTCTGTTTATTCTTCTTTTGGTTTAGATCTTAAAGCTTCTCTTAAAATTTCTTGGAAGTTCAGTTGTAGCAAATTTCTGAAGACTTTTCTTGTCTGAGAAGGTTCTTATTTTTTCTTCATAATGGAAGGAAATCTTTGCATTTATTTTTTGATCTTGAATTTCTTTGAATATGTGGCTCCAGCCTCTCTTCACCTGAAGTGTCTCCTCAGAGAAATCTGAAGTCAGCCTAATAGATTTTCCTTTGTTATCTGTTTCCTTCCTCTAGTCAGTTTTATTATTTCCTTATCTTGGACTCTTAGAAATTTTACAATTATGTGTCTTGCAGTGGTTTTCCTTTCATTGAGGTAGATTGGTGTCTTTCTCTCTTGTATGTCTATTTTCGTTTTTCTTTTTTTCAGGTTTGGGAAGTTTTCCATTGTTTCCTTATATAGCCATTCAGTTCCCATGTTACTCTCTTCTCCTTCAGGGTTTCCAGTGACTCTTATATTTCCTTTCTTCAAGGTATCTAATAGATCTCTGAGTTTATCTTCTATCTTCTTCCTTTGTATTTCTCTTTCTGTGATGATCCTTTTTATTTCATCATCTTTGAGAGTACTGGTTTGTACTATTTCTTTTTTTTTTTTTTTTATTTGTA
>PVHY01009261.1:0-57360 GCA_004024945.1 Uropsilus gracilis | reverse complement strand
TTGCCCGGGGTACCACAGACTCAAGCAATCCCCAGCCTCAGCTTCCCAGGTAGCAGAGATTACAGGCGCGCACCACCACACCCAGCTATTTTTTTGGAACTAGGTCTCGCTACGGGCCCCAGGCAGGACTCGAACCGCGATCCCTAGCCCCGGCTGCTTCATAGGCTGAAGCTTACAAGCATGAGCCACCATGCCTGGCCTTTCACCATTAATCTTTCTACTGTCTCCATAGTTTAGACTTTTCCAGAATGTCTTTAGTTGGCAGCACATAGCCTTGTCTGGAGGGACCACTGTTTATTATCCATTCACTTACTTTTTTTTGTTTTTTTTTGTTTTTTTTGAGACTGGGTCTCACTATTTTTGCCTGTGGAACCACAGGCTCATGTTGCCCGGGGTACCACAGACTCAAGCAATGCCCAGCGCTTCCCAGGTAGCTGGGATAACAGGCGCGCGTTATCACGCCCAGTTATATTTTTGGAACTAGGTCTCGCTACGGGCCCCAGGTGGGACTCGAACCGCGATCCCTAGCCCCAGCCGCTTCATAGGCTGAAGCTTACAGGCACAAGCCACCATGCCCGGCCTCCATTCACCTAATAAAGGGCATTTCCATTGTTTCTAAGCTTGGGCAATTAGGAATAAAGCAACTGTAAATACCCATGTGCAGGTAAATTTCCATCCATTTGAGTAAATACTCCTTTCATTTCTACCTACTTGCTCCTAGTCTTTTCTCAGGGCTCTGCTTATCAGGAGGATATCCCCGCGAAAGTCTGCCCTGCCCTCCCGCGAAAGTCTGCCCTGCCCTCCCGCGCTGGGCACAGGTGCCCTCTGTTCTCCCTCACTGTAGCACCAACAACCCTGGCAGCTCCTGGAGTCCTTGCTGGAGTCCTTGCAGGGCTCCTCTTGGCAGGCATCAGATCTCAGCACACAGTGGGTCTACAATACAAGCTGAGTGAAGCATGCCCAACTCAGGGAAAGGAGGCACTGCAGGGCCCCTGAGGCAGCCCAGCACCCCCACAGAGCAGCCTCTGTCTCACCACACTCTTCTCTCCCTCCAAGGCCAACTACTCCCCCAAAGAGGACCCCCACCTTTGTGCTCCAGACACGCTTACAGTCTGGCCTGTGCTTGTCGTGTCTGCCTGCTCAGAATGCAGTTCCTGGCGTGAGAGGCCAGTGGTTCGGGTGTTTTTCCCAGCACTGTGAGAGCCTCGTGCAGAGTTAGGGCCCCAGTGGCTGTGGCTCTCATCTGGGTTTATCACCCAGCTCTGCCCTGAACAGTGAGGCGATCTCGGAATAAGTCAGAAGGGAAAAGATAAAGAGCCGATGGTCTCACTTACATGGAATATAGAGAAACCAAAAAAATCAAGAAAACATTGAAACTAGCAAGCTGAGCATAGCACTGAGGTATACAGCAAAAGAGGTGGGGGGGGGTCAAAACCAGGGAGAAAGGAGGAAAGAGCATGAGTCAAGGGTTGTGTGGTGGCGGGAACAATGAGAACTAAGCAAGGTCAGGGGGGAAATTAAGTAATTCAAAGAAAAGAGGCAATCTCCACCCTTTGGAAAGCTCTATGGAGGTTTCTCAGGACACTATAAATGCATCTACCCTTTGATCCAGTGATTCCACTTCTAGGCATCTACCCAGAAGACACAGAAACACTAATTCAAAAGGAAACCTGCACTCCCATGTTTACTTCAGCATTATCTACAATAGCCAAGATATGGAAACAATCCAAATGCCCCCAAATAGATGAATGGATCAAAGTTGTGGTACATTTACACAATGGACTATTATTCAGTGATCAAAAAAGACAAAGTCAAGTCATTTATGGCAACACGGAGCTAGAAAGGATTATGCCAGTTGAAATTTGTCAGAAGGAAAAAGACAATGATTTGAAGGTCTCACTTATGTGTAGAATATAGAGCAAGCAAGCAAAAGGTCAAGAAAAATGAAAATAAGCATGCTGACCATAGATCTGAGGCAAAAGAGGGAGAGGAGAAGGGCTCAAAATGGGAGGGAAGAACTGAGGGAATATGGTGACAGGGTCACAGGTGACACCATGGCAGGAGAACTGTGGGAACTCCAATGAGATAAGGAAAACAATTAATAAATTAATAAAAATGTTTTAATACTTTCATCTATATGGGGGAATAGAGCTAGTAGAGATAAAATATGTAACTTGATATTACTTTTATACCTTGAGGAAAGCTAATAAAATATTATATTCAGAGAAAATAAAAGTTAGGCAATCTCCAGCAAATGATATTGCTTTTCTGAGTCTTGGTTTCCTCATTTGCAGTAGGTCATATGAGAATGAAGTGAGAACTACATGTGATATTACCACAGCGACTGACATGTAGTTAGTGTAGAATAATAACTGACTACTATTATGATCATTAGTGATTATCTAAAAATTTTAAATAGTCCTTATTTTAAAAGTAAATAAATAGGGCCGGGCACGGTGGCTCGTGCTTGTAAGCAGCCTATGAAGCGGCCGGGGCTAGGGATCGTGGTTCGAGTCCCGCCTGGGGCCCGTAGCAAGACCTAGTCCCAAAAAAATAGCTGGGAGTGGTGGTGCGCGCCTGTAATCCCAGCTACCTGGGAAGCTGAGGCTGGGGATTGCTTGAGTCTGTGGTACCCTGGGCAACGAGAGCCTGCGGTTCCACGGGCAAAAATAGCGAGACCTAGTCTCAAAAAAAATAATAATAAATAAATAAATAAATAAATAAATTTAAAAATAATTATTACTTAGAATAAAAATTAAATATTATTTAAAAAATAAAAATTCTAAATTGAGCATTAGCTATGTGTCAAGTACTGAGTTGTGTGGGAAATGTAGACAGAAAATGTGGTTCTTCTCAAACACTTCAGAGTCAGAAGGAGAGATGACTCGAGTTAGTATCTAGGGAACAGTGTGAAGAATGAGGGAGGGGCGTTACAAAAGCACTCCAAAAAGAAGAAGTTCAGTTTGGAGAAGCGGGGAAGAAGTTTTGGAGGATGTGATCCCACTGCTGGGTTTTGAAGGATAGAATCTGACACAGGGACAGTACAGTCAAAGTACAGAACAGGAGTAGGTTTGGCTACACGGCAGAGTGTGAGGGAAATAAATTAGGAGTGGCGGCTGGGAGTGTGAGCTGTGGTCGAATCTTAGGGTACCTGAGTGCCAATCGGAGGAGCGTGGTATTCAGAAGATACCTACCATGGATGTATGCACGAGTAGATGGGCAGAGAGAAGTAGAGAAATGAATGAAGACAGATGGATACATGGATGGACGGACGGACAGAGGACTGACGGGCAGATAGATAGATACAAATAAATACAAATGGATGGATGGATGGGCAGATAGATACAAATGGAAATATGATTGGACAGACTGAAGGAGAAATCAGTGGAAGTATGTGTAGAAGTATGGGTAGATAGAGACATAAAAATGTATCAAAGGACAGAAGCATGGACAGATGGAGAGATGTACCTAGATGTATAGATAAGTGCATGGATAAATAGTTGCGTGAATGATTGTTTAAAGATGGATAAAAAGGAATCTGGGCAGATGAAAAGACAGATGGATGAACAAATGAAGAGAGAGATATGGAAAGATGGACAGAGACATGGACGGGTAGATGGACAGGTGGATGGATGGATGGATGGATGGACGGACGGACGGATGGATGGGTGATTGAGTACAAGGATAAGGGCTGGGTTAGAGGAGAGTATGGATGGAGGGGTAGGAGGGTGGGAGGCAGAGTGGAGAATGGCTATGTGAGAGAAACACAATGGCAGCAGTGCACGATGGCCCCACCTACCTTCAAAGTCTACTCTTCCATCCCCGTTGAGGTCCACGTCCCGGATAATTTCCTCTATGTCTCGGTGTCCCACTTGATGACCCAGAAGTTTCCTCATGGCCTCTCGCAACTCACTGGTGCTTATCTCGCCGTCACCATTGGTATCAAACTAGGGAGGGCAGGAAGGAGGGAGAGGTAGCTACAACGTGGAGACGGTCAGGCATCGCTCCCAAGGTGAAGTCCTTCTCCAGAGCCATTGCTCCCTCTTCTTCAGGTACTCTTGTCTAAGCTCCTTCCCCTGGTCTGGGACCCAGGACTCCAGGTTTCATTCAAGAGGTCACTCTGGGGTTGGTATTCCATCAGCCTACCTACTGCTCCCCTCCCCCCCACCGTCCATCACTCACCTCTCGGAAGGCATCTCGCAGTTCCTTTACTCCAATCATATCCGCTGTCTCAGCCAGGAGTTTGGGACCCATTAACTCCACAAAGTCATCAAAATCCACATGGCCCCCCACTGGGGACAGAGAAGCCGGCTCAGTCATCATCTCACCCTCACCCGCCTCCAACTAAGCAGCCCTGGAAGCCGCCAGCCCCTCCTCGACCTCTCAGTGCCAGCTCCAGGATTTAACCAAAGGCCAGGCTGTGCACAGGTGGCTTGTTAAAGATGGCCCAGGCACGCGGCCAGAGGCTAAGTAAGGGGACGGGCCAGGGAGAGGACAGAGGGTAGGAGCTTTGGGAAGGAGAAAGAAACACCAGGGACAGAGACAGGCAAAGGCCTTGGGAGAGCTCAGAGGCCCACACAGACAGGCAGAGAGAGCAGAACCCACATACTGGCCCCTGTCCCCAGCCTTACTCCTGGGCAAATGGAAGCAGCCGGTCCTCAGAGGTGGATGAGCTGTAAAGCTGACACCTGCCTGACCCACTCCACAGCTTTCAGCCAGTGACTGACAGGAGCTTGGGGAATCAGCACCCAGCAGAGAGGTGAGGGCTGGAGGTGGGTGCGAGCCGCCAGCTCCTGAGCTCCCCAGCAGAATTAGGAATTAGACTCCCGGGGCCCATCATGGGAGCTGCCAGGTGAGGGCAGCCTGGGTTGGCACCTCTTTGCTGTCTGAGCTCCTCACTCCCTACCAAAGCTTTCCTCCACCTACTGAACTGACACCTACTCAAATGGACGCTCGAATCCTTCTCTCAGACTTGTTTTGGGAGAGCCCAAACGAAGAGAAAACCAGCCATGTAGCTTCCCTCTGTTCGCCTGTTGCTGTGCGCCAAGTAATGGGCTTTCATAGCCATTCGCTCTTCACGCCCCCATCGTTAGCCCCATTTTACAGGTGAGGAGACTGAGGCTCAGCAGGTAAGTAGCTTGCCCCAGGTCACAGAACTGGGAAGAGGTGGGCCCAGAACTTGAACCCAGACCTGCTCGACTGCAGAAGCTCCCAGGGCCGGGGTGGGGGGAGGCAGTGCCCGGCAGAGGCACTCACAGTTCATGTTGATCTGCTGGGACAGCTCGATGAGCTCCATCTCGGTGGGCATGTAGCCCATGGTGCGCATGCAGTTGCCCAGGTCCCGGCAGTTGATGTAGCCGTCCTTGTCCTTGTCAAATTCCCTGAAGGCCTCTCGGAGCTCTGGGGGCAGAGGACAGAGATGAGCATGACCGGGGGTGATACCCACAGGCCTCTGGAAAGCAAGGCACCCCAAGGGCCCTGGAGCTCCCCCGGACTATGTGTTCCTCGGGGAGGGATGCTCCGCCTGGGACCTCAACGCTGGGAGGCTGAGGCCTTCCTTCCAACCAGCAGACAGCAGCTCTTGGGCTGCCTCAGGGGACCCTGGGATTCCCTCAAGGGACCAGCTCTTACCTTCAATCTCCTCTGGCCGCAGCGATCTGTCCTAAAACAAACAAAAAAAAACAGGTCCTATGAGCAGGTGCAAAGGTCCTGGGGTCACTACTCGGTTTGCAGGTACTGGTCAGGTAGGGACGGGGCTACAGCAGGGCTATGCCTGGACCATGTCCTTGAAAGAAAGAAGTGCACGTCCATTTCTCCCACGGAGAGGGGAGATGCCCAGGAACCCAAGAGCCGCATCCAGGTTGGGCACAGAAACTCGGCACCCCTCCCCCTTGTTCCAAACAAAAGATGTGTCAGGGGCTGGAGCTGGCTCAGGAACCAATATCTGTAAATAAAACGGGGTCAGCAGATCACCCGAGAGAAGAGAGAACCACCCAATGAAACCAGGACGAGCAGGGGAGAAGGGAGTTGGGGCAAGAGAGCCCCAGGCTGAGAAGGGCAGCCCAAGAAGGAGGAAGAAGAGGACGAGGAGCTAGGAGAGTGGAGGCAGAAGGACTATGCCCAGCTTCCCGGGCACTGCCCCACCTTCTCCGATTCCACCTTCACTGCATAGCGGGCCCCACCATGGGACAAAACATCGAACCTTGGGGGCCCCCATGCCTCGGTGGCTGCCAGGGTCCAAATGACAAGTCTCCAGATTGGGCGGCTCCCAGGCCTCCTTGGGGAGTGTAGGACACCTTGGGCTGAGGCATGAGAGCAGATGGCAGAAGCCACCAACGAGCAGGCCCAGAAACATGGGGCAGACTCCAGGTGGTGAGGTGCCAGGCTCCCCAGGCCTCTCCAGACAGACAGGCATGGGATATTCTCAGGCCCAGTTGGTCCTGCTTCATAGTCTCCAAAACTGGTCCACAGGACTCATCCTCCTGCAGCTCTCTGCCTTTGGGCAGGGAGAACAGAGGCAGGGGGTGCCCAACCTGAGAAAGCTGCCCCAGGTCTGGGCACCACCTATCAAGAATCCGGACACATGGGCTGACAACTGTGAGCATGAGGCACCTCGGCTGTGCCAGGGTAGACACAGCAGCTGCGCTGCCCTGGCCCAGGGCGGAGGTCACCGAGAAACCTGAGAGTCACCTAGAAAGGGATGGTTGAACAACATGCCACAGGACAGCTAGGGCACAGGACACCTGGTATTGGAAGTGGCTCCACGTGGCCGGACAGTGCTGAGTGTGTGTGAGCCTGGAAGGCACAGGTCATCAGCTACCAGGAGGGCAGGTAGCATTTCTTGTGGAGGGTGGGGGCCACTGAAGGTGGGGATTCTCTGAGATGACGGCACAGACTGCGACTTTAAAGGCCTGTGACAACGCACAGAGCAAGCATTGCCATGCCTGTTCCTAGGCAGACTGGATAGGGGTGGGTCTTGGGATCCCCAAAAGGGATGTTTTTTGCAATGACCCCACCCCGTCAGTGTGAGTGAGCAAGTAAGCGAGTTGTACACGCGCACATAGCACAGAGGACACTCGCCCAAACGGGCGGCTAGCCACACCGAGCCCTTGCCCACCTTCAGGTCTCAAGCAGCCCCCCACTTATCCAGGACCCAGCTCTGGACAGAAATAGGTGCTGCTGAATCCCACTTCCACAGCCCTATTTCTTGTATACCGGGAACCAGGCTGCAGGAAAGTCAGGACCCCCCCCCCCCCTTCGCTGCAAGGTCTGAGTCTGTCCAGCTGAGAGGGGGTGGCTGGCCCTTGGTGTAAACACGAGGCACCCATCAGATGACAGTGAGCACCAACTCTGGGGTGTCCACCGGGACTGGAGCACACATCCTCCTAATGGGTGGGGTGTCAGGGAGACAAGCTTGGCTTCCAGAATCAAAGACTGGCATGGAAAGCCCAGCTCTGTGACTTCCTGCCTCTGGGACCTTAAGTAGGCACTTGAGCCCTCAAGCTGCGGTCGCCTCATGCGTAAAATGGGCTCATAGCGGTGCCTCGCTAACAGGGCCTTTGAGAGTAGCCTGTGAGACAACATCTGAAAAGTGTCCGGCATGTGACATTGGAGAAATGGAACCTGCCAGCATTTGTGTCTGTAACGTTGTCATTATTACCGCCTCTGTGACGGTTCAGATACCTACAGGTAACTGTCCATGCAGCGGCCACCTGGGGCTTTTAGAGTTCAAACTGGAACTAAGTAAAATTAATCCTCCACCTCATCTGTGACCTCCAAACACATTTCAAGCGTTCCAGAGCCACATGTGGCCAGTGACCTCTGTGCTGGGTGGCATAGGCCTGGAGAATGTTTCCACCAGGGTGGAACGTTCAACCCAACAGTGCTGCGGATTCCGACTGTTGTTAAGAACACCCTCGAGCCGGGCACGGTGGCGCATGCCTGTAAGCTTCAGCCTATGAAACGGCTGGGCCTAGGGATCGCGATTCAAGTCCCGCTCGGGGCAACACAGCAAGACCTAGGCCCAAAAATAGCTGGGCGTGGTGGCGCGCACCTGTAATCCCAGCTACCTGGGAAGCTGAGGTTGGGGATTGCTTGAGTCCGTGAGCCTGGGGTTCCATGGGCAAAAATAGCGAGACCTAGTCTCAAAAAAAAAAAAAAAAAAGAACAACCTCGAGTCCCCTGAGTTCAAATCCTTTATCACCCACTAGCTGTTACTTTGAGCACGTGATCGTTCTGACTCAGTTTCCCTATCTGTAAAATGGGGATGCTAGCAGTACCTACCTCTTGGAGGCTCCCTGAGGTTTATATGAGGCAATCCACTCAAGCACTTAGCATGGTGCCTGGTGCATAGTAAGGACTCCAAATAAATAAGCAAGCAAGTAAATTAAATAAATAAGGCAGAATGACGTCATCTGCGAGGCTTACTTCATGGATGTGACTCACCCATGCTTTGCAGCCAGAAGGGGAGGACTCTGGGGAATGAGATGCACAAGTTGGGGTGTAAGGTGTAGGCAGGGGGGTCAGGAGCTGCTGTTTACAGAGTCCGCTTCTTCCTGTACCGCCTCACGCCCTGTGAGGCCACAGGGACCAACTTACGTACAGGCTGCCTGTGCTCGGCGAAGCCCTTGCGCAGGAAGACGCAGGCGGGGCCCAGCAGGTTGTGCATGACGGCGCAGTTCTGGGCCAGCGCGACGAGCGGGCCCCGCAGATGGCCGCTGCCCGCCGGCCCCTCCGCGCTGGCCGGCACCACTGTGTAGCTGGTCTTCTCCTCCGGGCACATCTTCAGCAGGCACCCAGCAAATAGGAAAGAGAGGCAGGGCATCAACTCCCGGCCCAGCTGTGCCCCCGCTGGTCCCGGCCTGGCTCCTGGCCCCAGAAGCACGTCCCCTGGAGGCACCTTTGGGAGTCACACAGCGGGGTTCAGAGAGCCCTCAGGGGGCACCGGGCAGGCCACGGGTTGGTCCAACAGATGGGGTCTCCCAGTCCTTGACTGAAACGAATGCTCTGGGAGAGCTGAGTATGGCAGCCCCTGTGGGGCATATGCCCACAACGCGCATGCGCACGGACACACACACATGCACGCACGCACACGCACGCACACGCACGCACACACGCACCCCCCCAAGGACCTGAGCATAGGATCATACCCCTGTGTGTACCTGCAACAGCTCAGAGAGAGAAGCAGGCAGAGGGAAGCTGTCTTTAAACAGAGACTAACGGATCATCCTTTCTCAAAATGCCCCCGATGTCGCATCGCAGTTCCTGGGTTCTGCCAACTCCCGCACAGACTCTTGGTCCTGTCCACTCTGGCACCCCAGGGGCAGCAGTGCGGACACCGGGAGCTGGCAACCCAGAAGGCAGGCCTGGCTAGTCTGCTAGACTGGACCTTGGCTAAGCACAAGGAAGCAGGCAGGGCTAAGAGGTGGACACTGGGGCAGAGT
Organism: Uropsilus gracilis; assembly: GCA_004024945.1. Taxonomy (NCBI): domain Eukaryota; kingdom Metazoa; phylum Chordata; class Mammalia; order Eulipotyphla; family Talpidae; genus Uropsilus; species Uropsilus gracilis. Next base: position 47,917 of record PVHY01009261.1, on the reverse strand, counting down.
GGGCACGGGATGTCCCTTGCGAAGGGGAAGCGTTATTCAACTCCAGCCAGTGTTGCTGGGTGTAAAGCCCCAGGTGGGCAAAGCAAAGCACACTGCCCGGGTCCAATCCACCAGTTTACCGTCTCCAGCTCAGCTGTTTCCTGCTACAAGCCATCCTCCTCCCTCCCGCCCTCCCTGGCTCCCTGCCTAGCCAGCCAGACCTCCAAAGGCTGAGACAGGGGCCCTCTCTGCTTGCCGAATATAGCTGCGCTCTCAGCCCAGCCAAGCCAGCCTCCTCCCCGCCGATTCCCATGCAGCTATAAAAAGTCAGCGCGGCCTTCAGACCTTCCCCTTAGGACGAGAGCCACATCCAGACACAACATTCTGTCCGACCCCAGCCTCCCCGGATACCCAGGCCCCCAGCACCCAAGTCAGAGCACTGTGGGAGGGCCCCCCCGCATTGGGGATTTGGGGCTGAGTCTTCCCCGGGGAGACAGAGCAGCTGAAGCTTTGAGGAGTCTGCCTGTGAACCCCAGAGCCACACATGCCACCCTTCCACCCTGTGACATTCCACTCGCTGCCAGCTTCCTCCAGCTTTTCCTCCAAAAAGCCCTCACCCAGAAGACCCTAGGCCCTGGGTCAGCCTGTCCTCCCAGGCCAAAAGGCAGAACGACTGCCCCTTCCTCCCCTGGCCTCCCATGCATCACACCAGAGACTCCCTCCCATGTCCCTGAGCCTCTTCCAGGCCTGGGTGGGGGGAGCAAAGCGGAAGCAGCCACTCAGATTCGAGGTGAAGGGCCCCAGTTTCAAGCCCAAGTTTGGTGCGTGCAGCAAGGTCAGTCTTAGGTCATCTGAAAACTTGGAGGAGGCAAGTAGACCAAGTGGCTGTTCTGGTTTGAAGCCCCAAAGAGGCTCAGAGTCTGTCACACTCACACAAACGTCTGGGACCTGGACTAGGGCGAGGGTAGACCCAGAGACCGTTCTGACTGGGAGGGGACTCAGAGGATTCCAGGGACACAGTCTCAGGCGATGTGTGTAGAGGTGCAGGTTTTTGGTTTCTGGCTAGTTCTCACACGCTTGGCTCAGAGGGGTACCACTCAGGCAGGAAGAGGCAACAGGTGGCACAAGACCCGGAGAGGCGAGTCAGTATGCCAGTTTTGAACTCGAGCAGTTTTGCACAGATTCCGGCTCTGCCGTTTGCTTGCTGTGTGACCTTGGGCCGGTCACTTGGCCTCTCTGTGCTCTAGCATCCCTCTCTACATGGGAATGATCGTGGCTACTCATAAAACTCCTGTGAGAAATACATGAGCGATGGCATAGGGGCCTTGAGCATGGTAAGAGCCCAATACATGGAGTTGCCATGGCAATGACGATGACAATGACAACCATGATGTCGGTGATGATGATGGTGATACAGCTTCAAAGATACTGGGTGCCAGAAGGCATTTACTGCTGGCTCCAGGCTAAGTGGGAAAATATTTGCCAATCAGAAAAGAAGCAAGAAGGATGTGGAAGAATGTTCTCCCACAAAGAATACACCAGTGGTGGCTGGGGAATTTCCACTGCACCTTGATGATAACACTGCCTGGCACCAAGTTGCCCTGGGAGGCTGCTATTCTCCCCCCAGCCAGTGATGGCACCTGACAGCCTGGTTCTGCCATGTGCAGAGCCAGGATCAGGCCACTTCGTAGCATTCCCAGCTCCCTGGCTACCGCTCAGAAGCCAAGTGGATAGCAGCCCACAGGCTGACAATGTCTCCTGGCACCAAGAGACGTCTTCTGAGTGTGGCAGGGCAAGAGGAGGGGCCAGCACGCCTCGTGACCTAACAGCTTTCTAACAACGCAAGCTGGCCAAGGTCAGAGCTCCTCCTCAGGAGGTATTCAGGGAGACGCTGAATGAGTAATCCCGGGGGGGGGGTATGGAAAGGGGGGAGATGACCAGCCACACGAATGGGAACTTGGATGAGGTGAGGTCAGTTGCAGTCAGCTATGACCAACATTTCTGACAGCAGGGAAGAGAGAGAGGTGACCTATTGCAGAGGAAAAAATAAAAATAAAATGCCAGCTCTGGCTTCACACACACAGGGTCCCAATTCCAGTCAGCTGTGGGACCTTCAGAAAGCTCTTGTATCCGAGTTTGGTTCCTTCCTCTAGAACATAATCCAGAGAACTGCTTGGCAGAAAAGAGCAAGTGAGATAGCAAGTGTTGGGTATGTTGTAGATTTTCAGGTACAAACATTATTATTTTAAGAAGCAGGACTTTGGATGAAATAAATGCTAGGGTCCCCTACTTTACTCTACAGAACCAACACTGCTCCTATTTTCTTTTTCTTTCCTTTTTTTTTTTTAAAGACTAGGTCTCGCTATTTTTGCCCATGGAACCGCAGGCTCACATTGCCCGGGGTACCACGAACTCAAGGAATCCCCAACCTCAGCTTCCCAGGTAGCTGGGATTACAGGCACGTGCCACCACGCTCAGTTATTTTTTTGGAACTAGGTCTCACTATGTTGCCCCGAGCGGGACTCGAACCGCGATCCCTGGTCCCCGCCGCGGCTTCCTAGGCTGCCACTTACAGGTATGCGCCACCATGCCCGACCCACCTCTCCTATTTTCCTTTCTTCTCCAAATCCTTCTCAGAAAACTGAGAGCAGAAAAATGATGATTTATGATGCCAGCTGACACTTGGTGAGTCATATACCCCAGGCAGGGTACAGAGCCCTTTATTTCATTCTCGCTGTTACCTTAGACCATAAAATCAGTATTTACTTGATGGACAAGGAAACTAAGGCCCAGAGAGGTCAAGTAACATGCCCAAGGTCACATAAGTGGAAAGAGGAGAGCTGGGAAGTCTGACTCTCCAGCACTCATCTGGAAAGGAAGATGGGTAGGAAAGGACAAGACCATTCTCACTCTTCAGTTCACCTCTTCAAGCTCTGGACAGAGCCCAGAATCCAAAGGAACCTTTTAGATTAATTTAGATCCTTTAGATGAATTCATATCCACCTCTACTCTGCAACAGTGTGGGGGCCCCCACGGATGCAAAAGACTCCCCCAAGAAAATGACAGATGATAGGGGGGTGCACTGAACAGCCAAGCCCGGAAGAAGCAAGAAACAGAGATTAAAAGGAATTTGATGTGAGCTGCTTAGCTTTAGGAAAGAGATGACAAGAGGAAAAGCCCCAAATGTCCTAAATTGGGAGGCTGTTAAACAGGCTGATGGAGTAGACTGGGGGTAGAACAGCTAACCCAAGGAGGGTAACATCAGTTCACCCAAAACCTTGGGTGAGCCACTTCACCCGAGCAGCAAGCAAATTCCTTGTTTGGAAAATGAGACAGCTGAAGGAAAACATCCTTGTCATCCCTCCTTCCTTGCGATACGACCCATGGGCTTCTCCAAGGATCGAACCACAGAGGGCTCAGAATATAGACAGAACCCACTGGAAGCAAAACCTTGCCCAGGTGAGTCCAGACTCACACAAAAGATGCCTTGGGAATCATCAGTTGCTTTCCTAAAGGAATCCTTGCCCAAGACTATCCAAAGTCCTAAGTGATAAATCCACCACAGAATGCAACTGACAGACACGCTGCTCAAAATCCTGTTTCTCACGGGAGCTACCCCAGGTCACGACCCAGCCTGGTCCTCATTGACATCCTCTGACCTGACTCAGTAATAATCACAGGTGGAAGGGGAGGCCCTGACTGGGCCCTTCCAGCAGCGTGGGCCCCTCCATCTACTTCAAAACCCACAGCTCTTGGAGGCCAGGGAAAGGGTCAGAGCCCCTCCCCTCCCATGATCAGGAGCCTTAGCAAGGCCCAGCCCAAACCTTCTTCTGGTCCAGCTCCAAGAGCTGTAGCCACTCACACCCTAGGGAGCCACGCTCTTCCTCCAATGCAAACCTCCCCAGGAGTTACGAGGCTGGCAAATGCCCAGACACAGACCCCTGTGTAGCTCTAAGCCCCAACTTCAGCTCCAAGCCTGGGACCCAGAAAGCTGTGATGGGGGGGGGGGGGTTAGGACAGGGAAACAGCTCTAGACAGAACCCACGGGGTCGCAAGCTTCGACGCCCACCCCTCTGTGCCAGACCTCAGAGCAAGCCGGCAGGGTGCCCCGACCTCACTCCAGGTCTCGGAGATGCCGGAAACATACCTTCCTCGAGAGATTTCTCAGCGGAGACTTGACACAGTTGCCCATCCTAAGCTGAGGCAGCCCTTCTGGGGCGTCCCACGTCCATGAAGGAGGCTCCCAGGGGGCCTGGAGACCTTTGTCCCGGTCACCGCCAACCCCAGCCTCCCCTGCTGGTACCGCCGTTCTTCCTCCAGGACCGATCTGAGTCCTCTAGGCTTGCTCTCCTGCTCGTCTGCCTGCTTCTGCGCTCTGGGGTGTGTGTGTGTGTGTGTGTATGTGTGTGTGTGTGTGTGTGTGTGTGTGTGTATGTATGTGTGTGTGTTGGGGGGGGCTTGACTCTCTGGCCACTTCCTTAAGGAGATGAAGGCAGAGGGGAGAGTGTGGGACACAGAGAAAATCACCCGAAAGCTGATGGCAGAGGGCAACTGAGCGGGAGAAGGCTGCCGGATCATCTACATCAGATTAGAGCTGAGCCCTCTCTCCGATCATTCCCCTTCCATCAGGCCCCTCCTCTCCCGCTGCCAAATCTGCAGGGAGACTGCCTCGGGAGGGGGGGCCCAGACTGGCAGCTGCAGCTGGGAATTAGGCCAGCAGACCCAGAAGGGGAAGCAGGCGAGTTTGGGCCCCCAGGGCAGGGTGTCTTGAAGCTCTCAGGCTTGCACACACACACATACGCGTGTACACACACACACGCACACACAGGCACCCAGGGACAAGAACACGCATCCTAATGGTCCCCTGGCGATTGCAGCCGGATGGAGCTCAGGCAGATCTTGTGACATCTCCATCACACTCCGCTTCTCACACTCGCTGGAATGGGCTGGAGGCTCCAGGGTGGGAAGCACAGCCGAGCCCACAGCAGTGCGCGGCTCCCCAGGCTTTCGCTGTCAGCAGCCTCTCAGACCCCAGAGCTGGCCCTCAGGGGGCATGATGGTGGCAGGGCCGCACCAAGGGCCCAGCGAGGGCTGCGAACCGTTTCCAAATCCTCTGGGCGATGCTACGTGAGGCCTTTTCGCTGGTTTCCTTGCAGTGCAGAGAAGTGGTCCCGCTACTGAGCTTTTCAGGTGTCTGGTGATGGGCTCGACCTCCAGGCTCCAGCTTTGAAGTGAGTTCCTGTCAAGCCTCAGACGTCACTGTTGAGCCCACAGCCAAGCCCAGTGACCCAAGAGGAAGTGCTCCTTTGTCCCTGCACCAGTTTTGCCCAGCAGGGGGCACCAGAGATAGGTTGGGAAGCCCAACTCCACCGTGTGCCTGAGGCAAGGGGTGTCAATCCCAGAGATTTTCGGGGCTCGCTCTGGGTGGCTGACCAGACCTCCAGTTAGGAAGATGGTGGGACAGGGCCCAGAAGCCCCCTGAAATTCGTTCCTGTTGAAGAGGCCCCTGTAGAGTTCTCGTAGCTGCTCAGACGCCTTGTTTGGGCCAAAACCCCCTAGGCTGGTATGGAGGCGCCCCCCCACCCCCTACCTCCCCCCCACCCGCAACCCTCGAGGACAGAGGGAGGAGCCTGGGGGTGACTCCTGAAGGGCAGGAAATGGGGTGAAGGCTCCTGAGAGCTGGAATAGCAGCCCATATAAATGCCTCTTCAGAGATGTGTTCCTCGCAAACAGCGAGAAGAAAGCATCTCTGCGGGCCGTGGTCGGGCCATGCTGAAGTTCAAGGGTCTCAAGGCGGATGGGAAGGAGCTAGAGGTTAATCTCGGGATGGAGTCCTAGCTCTGGTCACTACTGACTTCTCACATTCCAAAGCTTTGGTTTCCTAGACTAGAAAATGGGACTTCCCCTATCTTGCTCCTGAAGCATCTGTGGGAAAATGGCACATCAAGGTCCTGGATAAGTAATCACTGAAAGGGAAGCGAGCGTACCATTTGTTCAACATCTCTGTGCCAGGCGCTGTGTTTGGCTCTGGGAATGTTGCGAGCCAGTGGAGAAGGGAAACAAAATAAACGTGGCTCTTTAGGGAAGCTATAGTCTAACTGGTGGGCAGAGATTGAAGAGCGACCAGGCATGGTGGCGCACACCTGTAAGCTTCAGCCTGTGAAGCAGCTGGGGCTGGGGATTGCAGTTCGAGTCCCACTTGGGGCAACATAGTGAGACCTAGTTCCAAAAAAATAGCTGGGTGTGGTGGCACACGCCTGAATCCCAGCTGAGGCTGGGGATTGCATGAGTACCCCGGGGAATGAGAGCCTGCGGTTCCATGGGCAAAAATAGCGAGACCTAGTCTCAAAAAAAAAAAAAAAAAAAAGAGTTTGAAGAGCTATGAAGACACCTTTTCAATACATTTCAGGTAAATGCTAGGGAGGGGAAGCACAGAGAATCTGAGGAAGTGAAACAGAGGGATCTGACATAGTCTTGGGAAGGGCCAGGATTGCGAAGACCAGTAGGCAAAATCTGCAGATTCCTAGCAGAAAAGTTAGGGACCCCAGAGGGGAGTGGGTTTGGCTACAGGGACAAACCCAATTTATAATAACTAAATGGTGGCTCCTAGGAAGGGTGGTGCAATGTGAAGCAGAGGGTCTCAGTGCTGGCTGCAGATTAGAATGACCGGGAGCTTCCTTACATCTTCTGATTTCTAGATGTAGGTGCGCTCCAGACACTGGTGCTCATCACCACACCGGGTAACTTGCAGCCAGCGCTGACAACCACTGACATAAAGGTTAAGAGCTTGCAGTGCAGAGTCAGGCTAACTTGGGTTCAAGTCTGGCTGGGATACCCAGCAGCTATACCATCCTGAGAACACGTCCATCTCTCTGAGCCTGGGTTTTGTGTTTACAAGATGGATACTCTTGACAAGGCTCCCCTCGTAGAGCTCTTGTGAGGAGTCCATGAGCTACTACATGCAAAGGGCTTGGCAGAGCACCAGGCTGCTAGAAATGCCCCTTTCCCTGCATGGCATGGTCTTAAAGGGCTCTGGGGGCCTCCATTCACTCAGTAGGGAGCTCACTCCATCTAACCTGGTGACTCCTGCCCCCTGCAGGCCAGCCCAGCGCACAGCACCCACTTGCCGACCTTGGGATAGGCGTCTGTCCTTGGAAACAGGAGCCAGGAGCCGGCAAAACCAGGCCCCTGTGGAAAAGGCACACACCTTGAAGAAATCCCATCCCTCTCGAGTGGGGAGGATGCTGACACCAGCTTGTGCCTTAAGCACAGCCGGAGATCCAGAGGGTGGGCAGAGTCTGCTGAAGCTGTTTTGGGCTGGACCGCTGGGGGGTGGTCCTGAGTGAAGGGAGGAACTGGTGATCTTGAGGGGGCAGATGGCTTGACCTTCGGTGGGGATTTTTTTTTTTTTTTGAGACTAGGTCTCACTATTTTTGCCCGTGGAACCCCAGGCTCTCGTTGCCCGGGGTACCATGGACTCAAGCAATCCCCAGCCTCAGCTTCCCAGATAGCTGGGATTACAGGCACGCACCACCACACCCAGCTGTATTTTTGGGGAACTAGGTCTTACTACATGTCCCAGGTGGAACTCGAACCCTAATCTAGAGCCCCGGCTGCTTCATAGGCTGAAGCTTACAGGCACGAGGCACCGTGCCCAGCCCTGGTGGGGATTTTTCAAAGAGACTGATTGGTGCAGGCTCCTCTGGGGAGCAAAGCCCCTCACACAGCCCTCCCACCCCATCCCTGTCCCTGTCCCTCAGAAGTTCCACTTTGAGTTCTGGAATGGAATAATAGGATCAAAGGGATCAGAAGGATTAAACCCATTGCTGATTATGCCTGATTAGAAGGGAGGCTGGCCTTCAGCCCCGATCAGCTCCGTCACCAGTATTTGAACTTGGAAGACAGCCCAGTGCTGAGACACTCGGGGAAAGCTGGGTCGTAATATGAGAGGTGCTTTGTAGAAGCTTCTGACAAATGGGAAACACACTTACAGAACATTCCAGTGAGCCGTCACGGTGCGGTGGCAGCGGGCTGCTGGGAGGCACGCAGCCCACAGCACAGTCCTGCCCGTTTCTCACTGGGTCACCATTGGACAAGCACTGTCCCCTCTTTTGCATCTGGCTCCTCAGCTCTGACACAGGGGGTGAGAAGGCCAAGCTCCATGGGTGGCTGTGCTGGCGAGCCACGCAGAAGACTTCATCAAGTGACCCGTGGGCTCCAGACTGAGGTCTCAGGTACCCTGGTTGACCCCCTACAGCAGGGATCTAACACAGACACCTAAGGAAGAGTCCTCACCGAACTGACGGCTGAAGCCACATCACTCCTGTGGCCTAGGACAGACTTTAAACAAAGAGTCCTTCTCTTTCTCCTCCCCAGGTCTCAGAGGAAATGCAAAGGGTGTTGAGTCCTCTCAGAGAGCAGGAGGGAGAGCCCTAGCTGGCTGAGGGTGGCAATACACACAGCCCTCATCCCAGGTCCACAGGCCTTGAGTGCCACTGAGTCTTTGATACCCGGAAAATCATGGTCTCCCTCTCTCCCTCTTCTAAGTTGTAAGAACTAAGAAACCTCTAAAGTCCAGGAGCTGGAAGCTGGGCGCGGTGGTGTGTGCTTATAATCTCAGCTGCTTGGGAGACTGAGGCTAGGAATCACTTGAGTCGACTGAGAAAGGAAGGAAAGAAGGAAGGAAGGAAGGAAGGAAGGAAGGAAGGAAGGAAGGAAGGAAGGAAGGAAGGAAGGAAGGAAGGAAGGAAGGAAGGAAGGAAGGAAGGGAGGGAGGTAGGGAAAAAGAAAGTTCAGGAACCAAAGAGACCGATCACTCACTCCTTCACTGAATCCTGTGACATGGAAAGCAGGTGGGGAAGGAAGTGTGCTGGCCTGCTCAGACCCAAAGGGGTACCTTTCGAGCTGGAAGGGGGAAGATGAGCTAGGACTGGGGAGATGAGCTAGGACTGCATGTTTGATTCACACTTGCTTCCTCTACAAGATGTGTTTCTTCCTGGGTGGAGGGTAAGGAGCAGAAAGACTGTTCTTAAATAGTTTTCCAAGATCCAGTCACAAGAGTTGGCCCAAGGCGTGCCTATGCCAAGCTAATAGCCTCCATCACTTCTCTCTCGCTGGGTGGCACATCCTTATCAGGCCCCAAAGAGGGAACTGGGGAAGGTTGTTTATCATTCAGTAATTTCTTTTATTTCTTTCTTCTTTTTCTTTCTTTCTTTCCTCTTTCTTTCTTTCTTTCTTTCTTTCTTTCTTTCTTTCTTTCTTTCTTTCTTTCTTTCTTTCTTTCTTTCTTTCTTTCTTTCTTTCTTTCTTTCTTTCTTTCTTTCTTTCTTTCTTTCTTTCTTTCTTTCTTTATCTATTTATAGGCTAGGTTTTGCTATGTTGCCCAGGATAGTCCTGATCCTGCGGACTCAAGCGATCCCCAGCCTCAACCTCCCAGGTAGTTGGGATTACAGGTGCCCACCCCACGCCTGGCTGATCTTTCTAGACCAGGTCTCCCTATGTTGTCCGGGGTAGTCTCAAACCTGCAAACTCAAGCAATCCCTTGCTTATTGCCTCCCAGCACTTGGATTACAGGTGCGTGCCACCATGCCCGGCTAGCTCCTTTGTCTTGCTCACCTAGCTCAGAGGCAGCTTTCTATAGCACCTCACACAGTCCCTCATTCAGACAACCCCTCTATTAATAATAATAACAACATTGATGATGGCTGCCCTGACCTAGCATCCACTCTGAGCTCGGCCATTCAACATCTTTAAGCGTGCCTAGCCCATAGAGCAATAGCTCCATAAAATAGCTTCTGTCGATGACTTTCCAGATAAAGAAACTCAGACCAGAGGGAGATGATAACAGGCCCAAGGTCACAGAAACAGAGAAAGTGACAGTTGGGATGGGAAGCCACAGCTCCATGGCCAAGCCATCAACCTAGGCCTTAGCATCAAAACCATGTCTTCTTCCTAGAGACAGCAAGTATGCTCCCCGAGGCCCCTGGAAGAGTCCTAAGTCCTCCCCTCAGGTAAGAGTCCAGTTTGGTACCTCAGCAGCACTTTGAAGCAGGGCTCACCCTGACCCCATGGCAAATGGAGAGATCCGACTCCCCCCAGACCCTGGTTAGCTCATCAGCCATAACAATAACAGCAATTAACACTGATGGAGCTCTTGCTCTGGCCTCTCACTGGGCCAAGCTCTGCTATATCTATCTCCACATCCCACTTAATCTTCCAGTGTTGCAGATGAAGAAACAGGCTTAATGAAATGAAGCAATTCACAGCAAGTAAATAAATTAATAAAACTGGGAGGAGGGGAGCGCATGAAAGATATCTCTTTGCCCAGCTCTATTTTGCCCTTAGTGGAATCTATCTGAAAGTTTCTGTGTTTACAGCCTTGTCTCCCTCCCCTTGGCCTCAAGCCTCTTAGCAAGCACAGAACTCCCCATTCTTTTTTTTTTTTTTTTTTTTTTTTGAGACTAGGTCCCGCTATTTTTTGCCCATGGAACCACAGGGTCACACTACCCAGGGTACCACAGACTCAAGCAATCCCCAGCCTCAGCTTCCCAGGTAGCTGGGATTACAGGCGTGAGCCACCACACCCAGCTAATTTTTTGGGACTAGGTTTTGCTACGTTGTCCCAGTGGGACTCGAATTGCAACCCCCAGTCCCACCTGCTTCATAGGCTGAAGCTTACAGGCATGCGCCATCGTGCCTGGCTTAGAACTCCCCATTCCAAGAGAAGGGCAAAAAAGACTCTCTTCTCTCTGTCACAGAAGACTGAGGACTTAGACACAGCAGCCCCAGGCTGGCTGTGTCGCTGCTGCTGCTGCTGTTGTTTGGACAGATACTTAAGGGCCAAAGTACTTAAAGCCCAAACTGACTTTGATCAGCTTGAAAGAAAAAGTCTGCAGCTCCATGAGAGAGAGAGAGAGAGAGAGAGAGAGAGAGAGAGAGAGAGAGCGAGCTTCCAGAGGGAGGTAGTAAATATTTGATGGGACCTTCCAGTCCTTTCTGACTCAGATGACCCTGGTGACATTTCAGAACATGGGACTGGAGACTATTCTTCATTGAATGACTGAGAAAGTTGAGAGGTGGAAAAGCAAGTGGCTTAAATGTTTTGAGCTCAGGAAGGGCCCGGCGAGGCACATTGTGCAAGACTGGAAAGAAAAAGCTTTTTGCCAGGAAGGAAGTCAGATCACCAGCAAACAAAATAACCAGAAAGGGTGATTCCAGATCTTTCCAAACCGCTGGACCGCAAGCCCCAAACAGCCAGAACCTCAGCTACCTTGTTCACTGTCCTTGTCAGGCACCAGCAAAAGATTTCATAAATGGAGGAGTCGGGTTCACCAATTCAATAGCATCCCGTTTGCAACGCAGACCCATTCCCTGGGCCACTCCCCCGCCCCCAACACCCCACACCTCCTCCCTGATTCACAAGCCACTGCGGTGCAGCTCCCCTCAACGCATCATGCACCAGCTCCCGCAGCTCCGAGTCTAAACCTCTGCTGGGGAGAACGTTTCCAACTAACTGGACTAATGAGGGCTCCCCACAGGAACAAAGCCACACGCTGCTGCCCTGCCACCCACTCCACCCCCCCCAGCAGCCTGGGGCAACCCGAATCCATGAGGAGCTGCCTTCATGTCACACCGCCACCAGCACCAGCCACTGCAGAGTAGTATTTTGCAAAGGAACCGTGCGGATCGGAAGCAAAACACACACGGCCCCCTTGGGATTCCCAGCCAAGGCCAGCCAGGAGCTGGGGATGGCTCCAGGCTCCAGCCCAGCGGGGACCGCTGACCCCCTCACCCCGCGCAGCATGCACACCGCCAGGCAGCCCTCCGCAGCGCAGCCCACCTTAGCTGCCGCAGATCTGGCTCGCTGCTGTGCCAGCCAGCTTGGCTTAATCATGGACGCAGCCCTGGAGGAAACCTGGACTTGGCGTTGGAGTTCACAGGTTCCTCTCTGATGAGACCCCCCCCCCAAGAACGCCCCAAACCGCGGGCCAGGGCTATGACCACAGCCCTTTTTTAAGGCGCAAAGCCCAGCAGCTTAGGGGCCCTGGGAGAAAGGCCCAGAGAAAACACAAGGAGCCAGGGCACCCCTCAGTGCCTGGCGGCCCTCAGGCTGCACACCAGCTCTGGCTCGGGGTCCCTGGGACTGCCACCGTGTCCCCCGACCTGACAGAGGCCGTCCAGATGACACCGCTGGAGCCACGACCTTTCCAAAACACTCTGAAGTTCGAGCCTGAGCAGCCACCGCCGTGCCCCGCACTCCTTGCCGCTCCAGACGCTTCTTCTCTCGTATTTTCCGAGTCGCTCCTAACTTTGGGGCCTTTGGGGCCGCCCGAGGTCACGGCTCGGGTCCCGCAGCCGCGCCAAGCCTGCGAGCGCCGAGGCCCCCCATCGACCCCCATCGACCCCCAGACCCCTTGCTCCCCTAGGCCCTTCCCTGGAGGTCTTGGCCCCAAGCCGGAGGGGTCACCGCTCAGAACGCCCCTCCGTGACCCCTGCCGGACCCCGGAAGCTCGCGGGGACCGCTCCCTCCGCAGACCGGCCGGTCCGGCGGTGGGGGGGAGCCGGGCGCCGGCGCCTCAGCCAGCAGGGGCCGCGAGCGTGGACAGCGCCCAGGGTGCTGAATCAGGCGCCGGGAGGAGGAGGAGGAGGAGCGGCGGCCCGAGCTCGCCGCCACCCGAGCACCCGCGGAGCGCGACCCGGGGCGCGGGCATGGGAGGAGGGCGGTGGGCGCGCGGCCGCCGCAGGGTCCCGAGCGCCTGGCCCGGGAGGCGCGGCCCTTACCTGGCCGAAGGCGGAGCTGAGCATGGGGCGCAGCTGGTGGAGGAACGGGTCTGCCTCGGGCGCGGCGGCCGGAGCGGCGTCCCCGCCCCCGGGGGCTCGCGGCGAGCCCCGGAGGCCGAGCGCCGGGGCCAGCCCCCGTTCCTCCCCATCCCGCCCGCGGGCCGGCGGCAGCGGCGACGGCGGCGAAGGTCGGGACGCCGCGGCCGGCGGCGCCTCCCGGGGCCTGCAGTGCGCCTGGGGGAGCCCGCGCCGGCTCCCCCGCGCGCCCTCCTCTCGCGGCGCCGGTCGGCACAGGGGCCTCCGCGAACTGGGGTCCCCGGACGGCGTCGGCGTGCCCGGGCAGGTGCCGGTCAGCCGGCGGCTGGGCAGCGCCGGCTCCCGGGCAGGGCCGTGGCGGGGAACCCGGCTGCCCCCGCTCGCCGCCGCCTTCAGCAGCGACGTCTTGGACTCGCTTTTGGCGATGTGCGAGCTCATCGCGGCGGGGCCCGCGCTCGCATGGCCCGGCGGGGGTGGCGCGGAGCGGCGCGGCGCGGGGCCCCCGGCGGGCAGGGAGCGGGGCGCCCGGCGGGAGCCAACCCCGAGGACGCGCTGGAGGCGGGCGCCGTCCCCCGGCCGCTTAAATGCGGCCCCGTCGCCGCCGCCCATGTGACAGCGCAGCCTCTACGCCCGGAACCCGGAGCTCCCCGGCGGCTGGCGGTGCGGATCTGGGGGGGCTGCCGGCTGTCCCCGGAGAGCCCACCCCCGGCTCCCCGGCGGGCCAGGTACCGCTGGGCCCCGCCCCTCGCCCCGCCCCGCGCTCGAGGAGCCCCGCTTCCGGGCGCCCCTGGCGGCGGAGGGGGCGCTGCGGCGCGGGGCGCGCGCGCGGAGGAAGGGGCTGGGGCAGGGCGCCAGGGTGCCGGGACCTGGCCGCGCGGCGATGCCGCCGTTGCGCGCCCGGGCGGGAGCCGCAGCGACCCGGAGCCGCGGAACCTCCGGAAACGCGGGCGGGATGCGCTCCCCGGGGGGCGCAACTTCGAGCGGAGCAGAGGCGCCGGAGACCGGAGCCCCAGAGCGGGGAGAAGCGCTCGGCTGGGCACAGGCAGCAGTTCCCGAATGGCGTGGCGGGGGCCTGCTGTAAGGAGAGGCGGAGGGGGGCAGGCGCGGCGACTCGATCCAGTCCCAATGCTGTGGAGTTGGGGCTAGGGTGACCCTGAAATCAGCCGCAGAATTCTTAGTCCTCGGGCAGAAGTCAGGTGACATGTGCATGACAGGGACGTTGCAGGGTCCCTGATGATGAGCACAGTCTCAGGTGGGACCATTGGGCTCCCCCTCCAGAGCCCCCCCCACCCCTACCCCTCCTTCGCTCTCAGCTCTGGCCTTCAAGACCCTCTAGATGTTAGGGAAACGCAGGCAGAGGCCCGGGCGCACGCTGGAGCCTACCTCTTACCCACTCTGGATCGTTTGTCAAGTGCAGATGATAATCACAGATGACCTTCCGGTAACATCAGCTGTCACCATGCCCATAAAAGGCCCAGCCCGGCGCTAGGGACAGGGCACGCAGCTAGCTGGTCCCTGCTCTCTGTGCCTTAGAAGGCCTCATCTCCCCCTCTTGTTTATTAACGGGATGCTTGAGGTTTGAGCGGAGTGGCCGTGTGAACCTCCCTGGATGGCCCTGTCTGGACTCTGTCCCCATGACATGCTTGCCTCCGGCTAGGGCACGCTGGTCCCTGCCTAGCCCCCACAGAGGGACAGAAGGACAGATGCCAGCGTGCGGCTGTGGGGAAAGCAATCAGAGACCAAAGCAAGCAAGAGGATTGTGGCAAACTGCCCAGCCGGCCCGTGGAAAGGGGCCGCAAGCCACTCAGGTCCCTGAGGCACAGGCACAAACAGCCCGGCAAGCAGCCTCTTGGCTTGTCCGTTGGGATGTGGGGGTGTGAAGGGCCACCCTCCCCGACTTAGGGCTCAGCCAGGCCTTACCTGTTGCAGCCCTCAGGAAAATCAGCGCACAGCAGGTTACTGGTGACTGCGCATTCTCCACAAACCACAGGGAGAAGGTTCTTGACCAGACTCCCTCAGGACCTCTGGGAGGCGATGCGTCAGAGGGCGTCTGAATCCCACTGTCACTCTTGGCTATCTTCCTGAAACTTCTGAGCAAGACCTCCATCGGTGACTAGTGTCCGAAAAAGTGAAGAACCTGGTTCCTCTCCTGTGATGAATAGAGGAAAGGAATAAAAATTATGTCCCTGGGAGAAACATTTGCACCCAGACCCGGAATAATCCTGCATTCTGTTTCATTTGCGAAGAAATTCATTGTTCTGGTTATTCGCGGATTTTTCTAGAACAAGGCAGTAGGAGCTGAACAAGGCGGTAGGTGTAGCTCCTGCCAGGCAGAGGTGCATCCATTCATCCTACAAGTACTCGAAGGTCTGTCCTTTGCCAGGCACGGATCGCAAACAAAACAGAGTATCTTTGGCAGCAAGAACTACCACATGCACTGAAAGTGAATTGGTGGCATTTTGTGCATGATGGGAAAGAGCTGGTGAAAGAGCCGGGCACGGTGGTGCATGCCTGTAAGCGACAGCCTATGGAGCGCGGCTGGGTCTGGGGATCGCGGTTCGAGTCCCACTCGGGGCAATGTAGCGAGACCCAGTCCCAAAAAATAGCTGGGCGTGGTGGCGCGCGCCTGTAATCCCAGCTACCTGGGAAGCTGAGGCTGGGGATCACTTGAGTCCGTGGTGCCCCGGGCAACGAGAGCCTGTGGTTCCCCGGGCAAAAACAGCGAGACCTAGTCTCAAAAAAAAAAAAAGCTGGTGAGAGAAGAGGACTTCAAGGGGGTGTTGATGCGTCAGTCATCAGGGAGGGATCTCAGATGGGACTTTTGAGCAGAGACCACAGCGAAGTAAGAGAACAAGCCACACCTCTGTCGCGGGGAAGAACTTTCCTGGCAGAGGGCAGGTGGCCTGAGGGACAGGCTGGCATACTCAGGGAGAGGTAAGGCGCACGTGGAGCTGGAGTGGACAGGGCAGAGTGGGAGAGAACTCAGAGAGGAAGCCCCGGCCAGGTCCTCAAGGACTTTGGGGTTTTGCGAAGTGTCAAGGGAAGCCCTGAGCGGGGCAGGTTCAAGGGTCATGGGCAGCTGGTGGCTAGTGAGCTGCTGTGGCCAGGAGCAGGGTTGGCCTCAGGTGCCGGAGGCCGGACACAGGAGCTATTTAAACAGGTGAGCTAAGATGCAGCCCCAGCTCTCAAGGAATTCACCAGAAAAGAAAAAGAAAAAGGGTGAAGCCCAATATAATACCAATATAATATAGTAAGAAACATGCAAGTCGGGCGTGGTGGTGCGTTCCTGTAATCCCAGCTATTTGGGAGGCTGAGGCTAGGGATCACTTGAGTCTGCAGGTTCGAGACAACTCCGGGCAACATAATAAGACCTGGTCTCTAAAAAATAGCTGGGCATGGTGGCACGTGCCTGTAATCCCAGCTACCTGGGAGGCTGAGGCTAGGGATCACTTGAATCCGCGGGTTCGGGACAATTCTGGGTAACATAGAGAGACCTAGTCTCAAAAAAAAAGAAAAAAAGTAAGAACCGTGCAATGAGGAAGTGACAAGCCAGGTTCTGAGGGAGCAGAAGCTTTCCAGGCACCGGCAAAGGCGCTAGAGATGACACTTTGGCTGTGTCTGGAAGAAGTGAACTTCTCCCAGATGAGTCAGGAAGGTCACTCCAGAGAGATCAAGTGGCAGTTTTGGAGTGTGACCCTGAATCGCGTGTTTGGGAATCAGTTAGGGGAAGACGAGGAGGAACGAGCGCAGGAAAACAGGCTGGTAAAGAGGTCAAAACTAGGCTGAGAAGGATCAGGGTGATGTGGGGCAGTCCATCTTTTTTTCAAGAGGCAGGAGAGAGTCCTGGTCTTGGGAGTGTGCACAGGGCAGGATAGTGTCTTGGAAATAATGCTGATGCATCGTGTGGAGGAGACTGGAAGGACACGGGAGGCAAGGCCGATTTGGAAATGAGGCTCCTGCATTTCACAGTGCTGATTGCATGCCCACCCTGTGCTAGGCATCGGCAACAGAGCAGTCAATTAGTGAACGTCATGACTTGCTTTAAGGATCTGGAGTCTGGTGGGGAGGTAATAAGGACTAAATGTAGCGGCTGAGTCAGCTTCAGGAAATATTTCAGAAATACCATCATCAAGACGTGGAAAGTTCTGGATGTGGAAAATGAGCATGGCCTGCCTCTCTGCTGTGAGATATAATTGGAATATAGTTGCAAAGTATCCCGTAACGTGGAAATAATCCTTTTGGATTGCTTCTACCTTGGCAATTTCGAGTGGATTGAACATAAAGGCTTTCCTTTGCCTTGATGTGTCATGCAAACAGTTGTTATTGAATAATTACATGTTGTTATAGTATTGGGCTGTATAACCTTTGGTGGAAGTTGTGTAGGAGCTGTTGTGGAGCTGGAAAAGCACCCCAGCACGGGAGGGCAGCTAAATAGAGAGGAGCTCGTGGGACCCAGACATTGGTCTCGAGAGAACAGCGTGGACAGCTTTCTGTCTCATTTCTAAAGACTCCCTTTAGAAGGAGGAAGATAGGGTTAAGAACAAATTTTTTAAATGTACACGGTCTCTCCTTGGTCCTATTTCAGTTTGATACTATCATGTCCCTGTAGTTAAGGCCTCTAAAAACTGTTCTTTCCTGTCCAAGACTGTATGTCAGGTTTGGAGGGTTGAAAGGGTCATGGTGCATTTGCACGGTGACACTGGAATTAATTCTCTGTGACATTTCTTGTCTAGTTCCTTCCTTTCTGCCATTGTCAGAATCAAATCCCATACTTAATCTTCCCCTTGTTTTCAGATGACAAAATCTCTCTGTTAGGCTCCCGAAAGCTGGGATTACAAACTGTTCTTATGGCTGTAAGTCCTTTGGTGATTGGGAACTCGGGAAAGGATTGGATGAGAATTTGGAGGGGGGGTTGGGAGGTGATCAGTGGACTGGATAGGAGATTCTTTTCCAGAAATCTGCTTTTGGACCCAAATGTTCATCACTTAAGAGGATTCCAAGATTTTTAAAATAAAGTGAAAAAGGATGTGTCAGGGGGCGAGGGTATAGGGGAGGGAGGTGACAGGGTATTGGCACTGGAACTTTGCTGGAGGGTGAGTAAAGTATGTGCACATTATGGAGGTGTGAAGTTGTATTCCCAAAATTATACAGTTATGTAAATGATTGACAAATTGGTAAAATTGAAGAAAAAATTTAAAAATATATGCATGTGTCAAAACTGAACTGCACACACCCAAGACTATATATCTCTCTGTGTATAAATTTAACTCAACAAAAAGCAAATTCAATAAGGCAGGAATGAGCAAAAAGAATTAATGATGACAAGTAGAACTAAGGACTGGATGGTCTGAAGGGAACGAATTATGATTTTCAAAATAGTGTTGACAGGTCCGCGGGTGAGATGCCCTTGACAGTGAGACCGAGGTTGTCACGAACTGATTCCTATTTAGGCCACTAGCTAGCTATGGTTTTGTGGGTGCCATTTGTAGGCCTCTTCCATGCCAGCGAGTTCTATATTTATTTGTTTCCTGGTTTTAAGGGCAAAGAAGAGAAACAGCATAGAGAAGGGAAGTATTCTGTGCAGGGGCCTGGCAAGGCACCACCATCTTCTGTAAGAAGAGCAAATCTCCTCTCCAACTAGAGAACATATCACCAATAGTTCTGCCTTTCAGAATAGTTCTCCCTTCCTTCCCCAGAGAGTTCCTGGCCTCTCTTGGCTAATGACTGGGTGCTGGCAGTGACCCTTCCCCAGGCGCTACCCCTGTGATGCCGAGACCACATGTCCCAGAACTCCTGCAGTGTAGACTCAGGTGGTCAGTGCAACATACCTCACATCCATGCCACTTTCAGCAGCTGAAATGTAGTCTCTGTCCAGGTGACCTAATGATACAGTTGCCTCCTCTAGGGTCTGTCTCCCCTCCTGGCCTAGCTGCCCTATGACAGCAGAGACAGGGGCTGCTTTTTTAAAATATTTTTTTATTTTCTAGTTTTCATACAACATCAGTCATATTTGTTTTTGCTTTTGTTTTCTTAGAGACTAGGTCTCATTATGTTGCCCGGGGTAGTCTCGAACCCTCAGACTCAAGTGCTTCCTAGCCTCAGCCTCTCGAGTAGCTGGGATTACAGGCTCATGCCACAACACCCGGCTAACATCAGTCATATTTGTATAGTTATTGTTCTCCTTAAGTACGACCCTCCCTTCCATACCGTACCCCTCTATTCCCCACTGTCCTTCCCCTCCCATCTCCGGTCAACTCCCACTCGTCTCATGCTACAAGTCATTGGTCGATGCCTGACCCACCAATCTCTTTTTCTGGAGCGATGCCCTATTCCTGGGTGAAGACCTGCACTCCTGGGTCACAACGGACCAGGCTGCTTGGATCCCCAGGAGAAACTGAGGCAGGTAGCCAGGCCAGGCAGGTCAGGAACCTCTTGCAGGTCACGTGCGCGGCACAGTTCTCCAGTCTCCTTTACTCTGGAGATTCCTGTGGTGGAAGAGACTGTCTCCTTTTCTCCAGACCCGTGTGTTCACGATAGGGTCTGCTTTAGTCACTGGATTTCCAGCATCTGGCCCAGGAACCGGCATGTCACAGTGTAGTAGCTGCTCACCTAACACAGGGTGAGAGAGTAACTGATGGGAAAAAAAGCAATTGTCATATTGTCTGTACAGAAGTGAATCCCCAGGCTTGGGGTCAGTGACGGGAAATGGAATTGAAAGGTTCTACATGGTTTGGTTTTCTCCTTCAGAGAGATGGCTTCTGTTCAAGGCTTATACGGCCCGAAGCCTGAGTGACCAGCGAGCGTAAAGGTCTGTGTGACCTTTAAGGGCCAGGTCTGTTTTTGCCACAGGCAGGAGGGTTCTATGTTTTCATCGCTTAGAGGTTCCATCCAAAATCAGAGTCAGCCAACAGTGCAGTCTGCAGCAGGGTGGTTACATCTGTGGCACTTGGAGTCGTGCCTGGCCCTCCACCAAGCCTGGTTCTGCGAGGCTGGAAACAAAGTGAGTTCGGCAAAGGACTCAGCATTGCTGCGTGCAAAGGTGGAGCGAGCGCGAGAGCGATTGCCCTGGAGTGAGACTCTGGCCAGGATCAGACCTCAGCCTCAGCAGAGGAAGGAAAGTCTCAAAGACACAGTTATTCTGTGGAAATCTTTCCATAGTTTAACAATTGAAAGGCAGTACCAGAGCATAGCAGCTGATTTCCCCTCTTCAAAATCAGTAGACCCCCCCTCCCTTAAACCACACCCCCTCACACACACACAGAATACCCAGGAAGCCTCTGGCAGCCGCTACTTGCGGATGAGCAGGCTGCGTCTGTTTTTGCCTGGACAGCTCAGCGCGGCGGTTCAGGCCGGCAGGGCCCTGTGAGTGGAGGCTCCTCACCTTTCAGAGCTCTGAGGTAATTTTCCTTTAGCCTGGATGACATCACTGACCTATAGGTGGATTTCAGGCAACTGCCCTATCTGGGGGACAATTACCCCGGCAGGACTGTGAGTCATCCTGACGGAGAGAAATCCACAGGCCTTGTGGAGCAGCGCTCTCCTCTCCGGCTCTGACACACGTGTAGCCCAGCAACCAGACTTGCAGGGGCACCGGGCTGGCCGGGGAAGTCGAAGCCCGGAGTTGAAATCCCCACTCAGCCTCTCATCCAGGGGGGCTTCTAGAAAAGACCCAGCCAATTCACTGCCCTTTCAACTTCCCTTTCTGTTCTCTTTTTCTCTGCTTCCAGCCTTTCCAATTAATCTTGGAATGAGCACCCAAGGCAAAAAGCCAGTGGTGCCTGAGGAATGCTAAAGAGCTAACAGATCCAGGGACATAAATGCCAGCAGGAGACCCCACGGCGAGGAGACAGACACTGTGAGCTGCTCTGCTGTTACCATGAGGTTGGTGAGCGTGTGTGCGGGTCTCCTCATTGGCACCATCTGCCAATTCCTCAGGAGGACAGAACAAACCAGCCAGGCATGAAGATTAGATTATGTAACGCTCGAGGATGGCTGTTTGCACAGAGGAAGCAAATGGAACGAATTGATTTGCTTGTCAGAGTCCTGTCGCTGAAGGAGACCCGCTCCTCCTCTCCGAAGAGGCCCTCGTTAACAGGGGAGGGAGCGACCGCACAGACCGACCGACCCCCTTCACCCACCAGCACAAGTTCAATTTCCGGACTTGTTCTGACAAATCCTACTCCGGTCCCCTTGCCTGAAAACTGACAATTCAGCCACCACCTGCAAGGCACCAGCACAGCCAGGAACTGCCAGCCACGGCCCCCAGAGTCAGGACTGGGGGCTTTGCCTGAATTCTCTTCTGCTGGTTTTGAAAGCCTGGGGCCATGTTTAACTATGCAGGCTCTGCAGAGTGCTCTAGGGTGGGCCTGTGACAAAAGTCCTGTCTCAGCAAGAAGGCGCTGCCTTTCTGGAACTCTCTGGCTGTGCTGGACTGCTCCCAAGATGCACAGCACGAGCCTTATTAGAGTATGCCCTGCAGAGCTGAAGACAGGAAGAGTAACCCCGGACCGAGAGCCACAGCGCCAGTCCTGAAGGTGCCACTGCCAAGCCTGAAATGTCAAGT
Source organism: Uropsilus gracilis (assembly GCA_004024945.1). Classification (NCBI taxonomy): domain Eukaryota; kingdom Metazoa; phylum Chordata; class Mammalia; order Eulipotyphla; family Talpidae; genus Uropsilus; species Uropsilus gracilis. The sequence continues at coordinate 26,559 of PVHY01009261.1, read as the reverse complement.
CTTTGCTCGGCACAGAAATGAAGTCTACTGTGCCAGGTATCTTCGTGCTTCGCCCTTCTCTGGCCAAGATGATCCTCCCCGGGCTGCTGAATCCTAGGCAGGACATTGCCTAGGGACATTCTCCCTCTGCCTGCTAGCCTCCACCAGGGGGCGGCTTATGGGAGGCAGTGGCAGGAGACTGGAGACAAGAAGGAGAGCGGGTATGTCCCACTCAACCCAGGCGACCAACCAGGCCGCCTCAGGTCGGTCGTGTGCTTCGATAAAAGGGCATCGCTCTTCCCACGGAGGCCCTCTGCACACAACTGCCTGTCTGGGTTCTGTCATTTCTTCTTCCCTCCCTCCTGCAGATCTAGGAATGACAGACCCCAGCTATTCCTGGTGGCTGTGTTATCCCTCTGCTTCCCCCACATCCTCCCCGGACCTTTGTAAACGGCCCTTCTATGAAACCCCCTCTAATGAGCTCATTCGAGCATGCCATCTGCTTCTCATGCAGACCCTGACCGAGAGACACCTACTCCATGCGTCAGTCTGTTCTAGGTCCTGCACCAGCAGGGAGGAGGGAAAAAAAAAAATAGCACCATTAATAATACAATATGCTACTACTTTCTGTATTCTCAATGTTCACCTTTTCCCAAGACTATAATCACAACTTAAAGATAAAACCTAATTCCTCTTTACAACATAATTGTGCAGTAGAGTTTGTATGAGCTAAATATAATTCAGAGAACAAGCTTTTCCGTGCCATCAAAATTCATGTGAACAACTATAAAGAGAGAACTGCAGAAACTATGCCCCCGACTTGAGATTTAGCTGAAAACATATTCCAGTATTTAAATCAATCCCACCAACATTCGGAAACTTCTGAAGTGGCGAGAAAACGGTGGTCTCACAGGGGAGGAACTCAGACACAAGGCTATTGGCTCAGCGAAGCTTGGGTCATGTTTTAAGCATTCGGTGTTCCCCTAAAACACTGAACACAAGTTGTATTTCCACAGATCACGTAAAGAGTCGTATGATCGGGGAGCTTCCTGTCTGAGGAATAATTTCAGGAAATAATCATCCTTTGATCTTGAACCAATCCAGAGTTTTTGTCCATCTGGAGGACTTCAAATGAAATGTGGGGAGGTGGGTCTTCTTCAGGACTCAGGGAGTAGCAGAAACTGCGGGGTGGAATCTGGAGGAAAGATAACGGAACGCCCGTGGTCAGACCACATGCAGGAGGCGAGGCAGCTGACATCTGTGAGCACAGTTGATCCTGGAGGTAAATGCTTACTCCAACGATCCTTTGCTTTCTACTTTCACAAATGAAAAACAGATGAAAATGAGTATGGCAAGTGTGGGACTCACAATCCGCCCCCCCTCTTCTTTTATTAATAAGAAAGCAATGCAGGGCTGGGCATGGTGGCTCGTGCCTGTAAGCTTCAGCCTAGGAAGCGGCCGGGGCTAGGGATCACGGTTCGAGTCCCGCCTGGGGCCCGTAGCGAGACCTAGTTCCAAAAAAATATAGCTGGGCGTGGTGGTGCGCGCCTGTCATCCCAGCTACCTGGGAAGCTGAGGCTGGGGATTGCTTGAGTCCGTGGTACCCCGGGCAACGAGAGCCTGCGGTTCCACGGGCAAAAATAGCGAGACCTAGTCTCAAAAAAAAAAAAGCAAGCAAGCAATGCACAACTATTACTCAGTGCAGGACTGGAAGCAGCTCATGATTCCCCAGCTCAGTGGCTTCCCACTGCTCTTAGGACCGAGTCCAACATTCTTCACTCGGCGGGAGGCCTCACCTGTTTGCTCACGCCTCCAGACGCCTCCCGCTTGAAGGCCATTGCTGTTCCTGGATCTTCCCACAACCTCTTCCACTCCCCTCTTCTCCCCACAAACCCAGACTCAGCCCTCTGGTTTCTGCTCAGCTTACACTTCCCAGGGAATGTCTGTCTCCCCAGCTGGGCGCTGCATCCCCAGTGCCCCGAGCAAGCTGAACACTCACTTGTTGCCTAACTAAAGGAATGAGATGGCATTTCTTGAGGGCTTCCCTGCCTCAGGGTGACCATGCCTGCCATTTCCCTGGTCTCCTTTGGCCCCAGGGACCTGGCAAAGCCTCCCTCAGATGGGGAAGAAACTTGCTGGAGTTTCTATGAGGTTCTTTGCTTCCTGTCAACTCCTTAAGAGCACACCAAGGTGCTCCAGGCCTCAGAGCCCAGCCCAGGTTAGAAAAGAACAGTCTCAAATATTCCCAGCAGAGCACAGTCCTGCACCTTGGACACCCGAACGTGTGATCCTGGGTCAAGTGTTCCCATGGCAATTCCCCCACCCTGGGCTGGCTGCTGCTGCTGCTGCTGAATTCTCCTTAAAGCACCTGAAGGTAGGAGGAGGTACTCATTTTGGAGAAGGAATTGGGAGGTCCCGGGAAAGGTCAGGGTGGATTTGGGATGTAGTGAGTATTGCCTGGTAGCAGCCATTGAACTGCCTTAGCTCCTTGAGTGCCCGTAATGGCTTCATGGAATAAAGGTTGATGTATTCGTTTACAGCTGGGGAAATGGAGGCATCTTGGATTTTTTAAAGACTTGTCCAGTCCTGAGATTAAACCCAAGTTTCTCTGACTCTGAAATAGCCAACTTCCTCTCGTAGGGCTTTATTCATCCTTCAGAAGCAAAGTTGTTTTTCCCAAAATGTGGTTGCCAGTGAAGGGGATTTCCTCTCTCCTTCCCCAGTAGTCCTGAACTAGCTGCCTGCCTGTGTTCATGTTCTGGCTGTGTGACTTTGGGCAAGTCATCATTGAACCTCAGTGTCACCATCTAGAAAATGCCAAAGTTAACAATTCTTTTAGCAAAAATACAGTGATGCCTACCAGGTGAGGTAACAAGACATACCAGATTAGCAGGGTATGGTGGCACGCACCTGTAATCCCAGCTACCTGGGAGGCTGAGGCTGGGGATTGCTTGAGTCCATGGCACCCCAGGCAACATGAGTCTTAAGTTCCTGGGCAAAATAATGAGACCTGGTTTCAAAAAAAAAAAAAGACATATCAGAGATTGTTCTAGAAACTTGGGCAAGGTTGGACCCATTTCCCATTAAGAAGAGATGAGATCTAAAAATGGGCCTGGCATCCCCATCAAAGCCTGCGTTTCTCCTGAGGACTCCCCTTGCTGGAAGGTGGGCAGCTCTGCTGTGGGTTTCTCACAGCTGGCTTCTGAGGACGTAGAAACAGCCTGTTACAGGTATGAAGATTCACAGCCAAGTAGTTCTTCCCTTGCAACTCCAGAGCAGTGGGTGTTTCTCTCCGTTAATTAGAGAAGGGTCTACTTTTTACTCCATTGAAAATGAAAAGAAAGAGGAGAAGAGAATTAGTGCCTGCGCTGACAAAAAAAATTTTTTTTGAGACTAGATCTCACTATTTTTGCCCATGGAACCGCAGGCTCATGTTGCCTGGGGTACCACCATGGACTCAAGCAATCCCCAGCCTCAGCTTCTCAAGTAGCTGGGATTACAGGCGTGCCACCACCACACCCAGCTATTTTTTTGGGACTAGGTCTCACTACATGCCCCTAAAGGGACTCGAACCACGATTCCTGGCTTCCTAGCTGCCACCTACAGCATGCACCACCATGCCCGGCCTGCGCTGACATTTTACTGCAATGTCCCATGTCAGCCAGGTTCCCAAACACATGCAGAGGCCCGTTCACACACATGCATCTGCTCAAAACCCCTAATGTAGAAACAAGAGTGCTGGCACTTTGCACAGAGAAGTCTCACCTGGAAGAAAAACATCAAGCCAGCCTTTGAGCAGCTCTCCCTTTACCAAATGTCCTGAGACATAATCTCAGGAGACGGGCTGAAAGGTTAGAATCTGAGACTGTCCAAACTTGGAGCTACTGAGAGCAATAAACTAAAGCCCAGAGAGGTGAAGTTAACTGGCCAAGATCACACAGCATCCCAGTCGCAGTGGTGTGCACCTTTAATCTCAGCCTTGGGAGGTTGAGGCTAGGAATCGCTTGAGTCCGCAGGTTTGAGACTACTCCCGGCAACATAACGAGACCTAGTCTCTAAAAAAAAAAAAAAAATCACACAGCAAGTCTGTGAAAACTCCAGTGAATTCATGTTGACAACCAACATTTATTGAATGTGATCTATATGCCAGGTACTGTTCTAGGCACTAAGCATATAGTAGTGATGAAAAGGAATAAAATTTTCTGTCCTCCAAAGCTGACATTCTAATAGGAGACAGACACCCTGAAAAAAAATTAGTAATAGATGTAGGATGTTAGGTGATAGCCATGAAGAAAAAGTAAGTAGGGAAAGAGACTACGAGATCCCTTAGTGCAACAGTCCTTGCAATGGTTGGTGACAGGAATATGCCAATAGCTGGCTGTCCTAGAAGGAGAAACAGAGCAGAGGCCCCAAGACACCAACATGTGCTCCTGGAGCAGCAAGGAGGCTGCTGGAGTGAAATGAGCAATACAAAGGGTGAGAGGCCAGAATGAGTAGGAGCTAAATGATGTATGAGCTTTGTAGGCCACTGCGAGGGCTTTGGTTTCTTTTCTCTAAATGAGCTGGGAAACCATTAGAGTTTGGAGCAGAGAGATGACATGGGTCAGATGACACGATCTGAGGTTATGTCATTCATGCAGTCAAGCTTCTTAAGTGCTGGGCACTCTGTTGATGACAACCTGGACACCCCCTGAATGAGCCTCAGGGCACCTCAGTGTGAATATGGTGCTGGTTGGAGATCTGGAAGCAATGAGACAGGAAGCTCAGCCATGGCCTCCGCCCACCACTTAGCTCCCCATCCTAGCCCTCCGGAGAGAAAGGCCTCAGGTAGCTGCAGGGTTCACTGCTCAGGAGGCTGCTAGAGGCTGTAGGTTATAAATAGCATCTCCTGGGGCTGGGAATGGAGCTGCTCCATCTGAATGAGTCAGAGGATCTGTGCCACAGCCCCCCAAAATGCAGCATCGCTGCCCAACCACTCCATTCCCTCTCTGACCTCTTAATCAAGGCCAGGCCTCTGCTTCTTCTCCCCACAGCCTGCCCATCCCATCACTCTCCCCTTATCCCAGGCCCTTCCTGCTGGAGTGTCAGAAAGTGGCTCTGGGTAGTTCAATAGTACTGAGAGACAGGATGACCTACCCAAAATCTACACTTGAGCTGACCTGGCCATGTGACCTTAGGCAAGTCACTTCACCTCTGGCACCCTGTTTTCCCCATTCATAATAGCAGAGATGATAATTTATCCTCTTCATGGAATTGATACAAGGATTCGACAAGATACCCCACAGAACACTAAAGCTTAGCCCAGAGCCTGGTCTAAGATAACTATCCAATTAATGGAGAGATAGTTCCTGTGCTCCATTAAATTATAATCCAGAAAAGAATAATAACTATAAATAATAAGAAAATGACAGCTTTCACTTCTTTTTTTTTTTTTTTTTTTTTTTTAGCTTTCACTTCTACTAAGCATCTTCTGTGTGCTTGCCAGATGAGTTCCTGACATAAAACACAATATCCCAGGCAACATGGTCTCGAAAAAGCAGCCGGGTGCAGTGGTGGGTGCCTGTAATCCCAGCTACTGAGAGGCTAAGGCTGGGGATCGCTTGAGTCTGAGGGATTGGGACTACCCCGGGCAACATAGTGAGACCTAGTCTTAAACAAACAAACAAACAAACAAACAAACAAACAAACAAATGCAATATCCCAGCCACGAGCCAATCGCATCATCTCCATCTTATGCAAGAAAAAATGGAGACCCCGAGAGAGCTGTGAGACTTGGTCAAAGTATGCAGCAAGGACCTAGCAGCAGAAAGGCATGGGCTCCTCTCCTGAGCCCCAGGCACATGAATAACCACTTGTTGCCAGCCCACCCCACACCTGATTGCTACTGCTAGTGGAGGTAGTGGGGAGGGGAAGTGGGAGGAGGGAAGCAAGATAGCTCTACCTTCTCTGGCCAGCCCTTCCAGCTCAAGTGAGAAGCCCTCTGCCATCTCCCCAGAGCCTAGACTAGCTCTCCTTTGGGGATATCTTGAGTAAAACTGTCACTAACAGTTCCCCCAAGAGATCTGACTGTTCAGCAGTTTTTATGTGTTACACACATTGTTTAAGGAAGAAAGTGATGGTGACAATTTGGTTTCATTAACCCTCTGCTTTGGTCTGCTGAGGTTGTATCTGTTCAACCCCCCAAAACTCCCAGGTTCCAGAGAGACCCCCTAACTCCCCTCCTCCACCATGCCAAGAAAGCCTTATAAAACTGTAGGAAGAGCATGCATTTGGGGCCACACCAACCTTGGATCCCCTCCTAGCCCTGACATTTCCTAGCTATATGACCTTGGGCGCGTCCCTTTGCCAATCTGAGCCTCGTTCACTAATTCATACATTTAGCAAATGCTTGTTTGGCAATGTCCACCGTGTGTCAGGCTATGGAAATACTGCAGCAGAGGAGAGATACAAAACCTCTGGTTTCAAGAGGTTTTCATTTTGGTGGAAGAGGGGAGAGACCTAATAAGCAAGTAAGCAAAGACTTTCAGAAGTGATTATGTTAATGAAACATGATAATGTGGTCATGAGTAGGGTAGGGTTGAATGCTCTTTCAGATAAGGTGGAAGTTCAGCAAGAAAGTGGTGTTTATTCTGAGATCTGAGTGATGGGGAGTGGGGCTGGCTACAAGACCCAGAGGTGGAAGGAAGAACAGGCAAAAAGACCTTGAGAAGGGAATGGGTTTGGTGTGTGGAACTGGTGTGGTGGGAGTAGAGGGAGGAGATGAAGTCAGAGAAGTAGGCAGGGGCTAGATCACAGAGAGCCAGGCGACAAGAATACCAATTCCATGTGCTTGTGTGCATTTGATGAGATGATGCATAAATCTAGCATAGGACCTGGCATAAGGTGGGTGCTCAATGCATAGTAACTAATTATGATTATGAGCCTCCCTAACCTCCTCCTCCCAGAGACCCTCATGCCCCTCCCCTGCCACTTCACCCCTCTCTACCCACCATCTCTCCCTGGCCCTATGAAAAAAGACAAGGATCTCAGCAAGTATCAAAGCAGGAAGGAGGAAGCATTCCCCATCCTCTTGCCCCCACCCTTCCTCCTCCAAGCCCTCCCACCACAGCCCAGTGATTTTCCTGCCTCTCACAAGGCGATTTTATTAAACATCTCGAAAAAATATTCTCACTCCCTCTCTCTTTATTTATAAAAATCAACTTAACACCCTGCTCCTTTGTTCTATTTGGAAACTGGAACAGCCTGGTTTATATTTAGCCAAAATCCTGCTCCTTTCCCCACAGATTCCAGCACAGCCCGATGAGCCAGAGGGGCTAAGGAAAGGGGGGGAGGGGGCTGGGAGGAGAGAGTGCTTCCCAAGAGTGAAGGTGCTGGGAGAAGGGGAGAATGCTTCCCAGGAGTGAAGGTGTGGTCCACCAGAGGTCCAGGTCTCAGCTAAGATCAAAGGACTTGAAGAGGTAGGAGCTGAAGCGTCCTTCTAAGATGTGGGATGTCCCCAGCCCAAGCTCTGTCCATCATTCTGTCATTTGCCACTCTGGTCCAGCTGTCCTCAGAAGAGAAGTAGGGGAGATGGAACACAGAGAAAGAAGATTCCCAGCCTTCATCTGGAATAAGGCCTGAAGAGAAAGGATGAGACAATTATTCAGGGTGTGGATCTGGGTTCAAATCCAAGCTTTGCTCTGCTCCTCATAGCTGGCTGCCCTCAGGGAAGTTATGCTCATTACAGAGAATGGCACATGGTATGTGCTTGGTAAGTGGGAGCATCCTTGCTGATCACTGTGGGCTGAAGGTTTAACTTCAACTCCACTAAAGAGCTGCTCCCTCTATGAGGTCTTCCCAAATTTAAACTTGTCTAGCACTGGGCTAGAGACACTGGGGCTAAGGAGATGATTGAGCAGGTCCTCAATGGGTCTTCCAGTGTGATCAGAGATTGATATACATAATTGCCACACTGACTACTAAGTTCCAGAAGAGACAAACTCCAGCCTGCAAAACCAGTTCTCCATTGTTCACTACTGTATCTGTAGAGCTAAAGTCAGCACCTCACAAACCTAGCGAAGTGCTCAAGAAAATATCTGGGCAAAGAAGTTTTGGTATGGCATATGTAATGGAATATTAACCAGCCACAAAAAGGAATGAAGCACCTATAGACTCTGCGGTGTGGATTAACTTTTTAGAATGTTACCCTGAGTGAAAGAAGCCGGATATGAAAGATCACATATTATATGACTTCATTTATTTGAAGAGTCCAGTATAGGGAAAACATAGAGACAGAATGCAAATTGATGGTTGCCAGGAGCTGGGGGGATGGTAAGAACTGCTTGATGGATATAAGGTTTCCTTTTGGGGTGATAGTGATGCCTTGGAACTGGGGAGAAGTGGTAGTTGTGCAATACCATCAAATTGTTCACATTAAAGTGGTTAATTGCACGCTATGTAAATCTCATCTCAATTTTTTTAATTGGTTTCACTTCATGGTTATGTCAATTAAAATGAAAAAAATGAAAAAGCAGTTGCTAATATTAATTCAATTCATGACTTTAAAACAAAATAAAGAAATGTGAGCAGTATAGGAACTAAAGGGAACTTCCTCAACCTGCTAATGGGCAGTTTCAAAATACCTAAAGCTAACACATATAATGCTCAAAAGTCTAAACACCCCCCCTACCAAGACTAGGGACAAGACAAGAATATTTGCTCTCATAGCTTCCATACAACAATACATTGGAGGGCTGACCCAAGAAAACTTAACTTTGTTAAGTTTTTAAATTTGTAGCTGGTCTGATTACACATGTAGGAAATCCTATGGAATTTACAAAATAAAATTACTAGAAATAATTTCATTTAGCAAGACCAAAGGATACAAGATCAATACATAAAAATATGCCAGTAATGAACAATTAGAAAATTAAATGTATAAAAATATTTCTAATCATAACCAGAAACAAAAAATTTAGAAATACATGAACAGAATATGCAAGAATTTGGCCAGGCATGGTGGGGCATGCCTGTAGGTGGCAGCCTAGGAAGCCAGTGCGGGGGCCAGGGATTGCGTTTCGAGTCCCGCCAGGGGCACATAGCGAGACCTAGTCCCAAAAAATAGCTGGGCGTGGTGGTGCACGCCTGTCATCCCAGCTACCTGGGAAGTTGAGGCTGGGGATTGCTTGAGTCTGTGGTACCCCAGTCAACATGAGCCTGCAGTTCCATGGGCAAAAATAGCAAGACCTAGTCTCACACACACACAAAAAAAGCAAGAATTGTACTCTGAAAACTATAAGACTTTGCTGAGGGAAATTAAAGAACTAAATAAATGGACAGATAAAGCAGGTTCATGTATAAAATATCAGTTCTCCCTATGCTGATCTATGGGTTTGACACAACGCAAGATCCTACCAGGGTTGTTTTGGTAGAAACTATCCAGTAGATTCTAAAATGTATATAGGAATGCAAAAAAAATGAGAATAGTCAAAACAATTTTTTTTTGGTTTTATTTTTTGTTGTTTTTTTTTGTTGTTGTTGTTTTTTTTTTTGAGACTAGGTCTTGCTATTTTTGCCTGTGGAACCGCAGGCTCTTGTTGCCTGGGGTACCACATACTCAAGCAATCCCCAGCCTCAGCTTCCCAGGTAGCTGGGATGACAGGCGTGCACCACCACACCCAGCTATTTTTTGGAACTAGGTCTCGCTACGGGCCCCAGGCGGGACTCGAACCGCCATCCCTAGCCCCGGCCGCTTCATAGGCTGAAGCTTACAAGCATGAGCCACCGTGCTCGGCCTAGTCAAAACAATTTTTAATGGTAAGGACAACGTTGCAGTACCTATAATACTTGATTTTGGGAATTACTTCAAATCTGCAATAATAGGTTGGGTGTGATGGCACATGTCTTTAATCCCAGCCTAGGAAGGGAGGCCAAGACTAGGAATTGCTTGAGTCCAGGGGTTCAAGACCCACCTGGGGCAACATAGTGAGACCTAATCTCAAAAAATAGCTGGGCATGGTGGCGCACACCTATAATCCCAGCTATCTGGGAGGCTGAGGCTGGGGATCATTTGAGTCCGTGGTACCCCAGGCAACATGAGCCTGGGGTTCCCTGGGCAACAAAGCAAGACCTAGTCTCAAAAACAAAACAACAACAACAACAACAAAAACCTGCAATAATCAAGACAATGTGGTATTATTGCCAAAAGGATGTACATCTACTAACAAAATAGAATGAAGTCCAAAAATGATTCATATGACTATAATGAATTGATTTTTGACAAAAGTGATGAAATGATTCCATAGAGAAAGGAAGTTAGCACTGGACTATATCAGTACAGAATTTAAAAATCAAGCTGGGCACAGTGGCTCGTGCTTGTAAACGATAGCTTATGGAGTCGCGGCTGGGTCTGGGGATCGTGGTCAAGTCCTGCCTGGGGCAACACAGTGAGATCTAGTCCCCCAAAAAATAGCTGGGCGTGGTGGTGCACGCCTGTAATCCTAACTACCTGGGAAGCTGAGGCTGGGGATCACTTGAGTATGTGGTAACCCGGGCAACGTGAGCCTGCGGTTCAACCGGCAAAAATAGCAAGACCTAGTCTCAAAAAAAAAAAGAATTTAAAAATCAACTGTGACCCCTACCTCACACCATACACAAAAATCAACTCAAAATAAATCAGAGATTTAAATTAAAAAATGAAAACAATAAAACATTTTTTTCTTTTGATACTAAGTCTATTTTTGCCCATGGAACCACAGGCTCATGTTGCCTGGGGGTACCACAGCCTCAAGCAATCCCCAGCCTCAGCTTCCCAGGTAGCTGGGATTATAGGTGCACACCACCACGCCCAGCTATTTTTTTTAGAACAAGGTCTCCCTAGCAGGAGTCAAACCACCATCCCTGGTTCCCACTGCAGCTTCCTAGGCTGCTACTTACAGGCATGCGCCACCATTCCCGGCCAATAAAACTAAGAGAAAACTTTTGTGGCCTAGGATAAGGCAAAGATTTCTTAGAACACATGGAAGGCATGAACATAATATAAAAGCAAAGATAAATAAATAAATAAACAAACAAATAAATAAAAGCATGAATGAAAATAATTTTTAGGAGGACTTCAAAAAAATAACACCGCATCAAAAATGTAAACTTATATTCTTCAAAAGATAATATTAAAAAGTGAAACTACAAGCCACAACTAAGAAAATATTCACTTTAAAAATGGGTGTGTATTTGACAAACAACTTTTATCGAGAATATATAAAGAACGCTTACAGTTAGATCATGAAAAGGCAACCCAATAAAAAGGTAAAATTATTTAACAAATACTCCCTAAAACATACATACAAATGATTAAAAAAAAACAAACCAAAATATACGTATGACGAATATGTATATAAAAAGCTGTTCAATAGCTTTAATTGGCAGGGAAGTACAAATTGAAACCATAATAAGATAGCACTAACACAAAGACTAGATGGTTATAATTAACCAAAGTGATGATGTGAGATATGGGTAAGGATACAGAGCAATTGAAACTTACATACACGGCTGGTGGGAGTATAAAATGATATAACTAAGTTGGAAAAATTTGGCAGTTTCATATGAAACTAAACAAACACCTAACATAAGATCCAACACGTCTATTCCTAGCTTTTTACCTGTGATAAATGAAATACATGTCCATACAGAGATTTTATATGTTCATAACAACTTTATTCATAACACACCCAAACTGGAAACAACTCAAATGTTATTAAACAGAACAACTGAATCAAGGATTTATATTACATCTATGCAGTAGACTGCCATTTAGCAATAAAAAGAATTATCAATTCATCTAACAATGTAAGTAAGTAATCCTCGTCAACATTTTTGTTCAAGGCCGGGCATGGTGGCTCGTGCTTGTAAGCTTCAGCCTATGAAGCGGCCGGGGCTAGGGATGGCGGTTCGAGTCCCGCCTGGGGCCCGTAGCGAGACCTAGTTCCAAAAAATAGCTGGGTGTGGTGGTGCGCGCCTGTCATCCCAGCTACCTGGGAAGCTGAGGCTGGGGATTGCTTGAGTCTGTGGTACCCCGGGCAACGAGAGCCTGGGGTTCCATGGGCAAAAATAGCGAGACCTAGTCTCAAAAAAAAAAAAAACATTTTTGTTCAACCAGCTGGGTATGGTGGCGTGTATACCTGTAATCCAAGTGCTGGGAGGCCAGGGATCGCTTGAGTTCTCGGATTTGAGACTGCCCCAGGCAACATAGTGAGACCTGGTCTCGAAAAAAAAAAAAAAAGCAACCGGGAACGGTGGCAGATACCTGTAACCTCAGATACCTGGGAGGCTGAGGCTGGGATCACTGGAGTCCACAGGATCAGGACTACCCCAAGCAACATAGCGAGACCTAGTTTCAAAAAAAAAAAACCCAAAACCAAACAAACAAAAAAAACATTTTTGTTCAACCAAAGAAGCCAGTCACAAAAGAGAACTCGGATTTCATTTATATGAAAATCTACATATCTATATATTAACAATGTAAGTAAGTAATCCTCGTCAACATTTTTGTTCAAGGCCAGGCATGGTGGCTATATAAACTATACATATATAGTTTACATGACATTCTAGAATATACAAAACCATCTATAGTGACAGAAAGTGGTAGATCAGGGAGGAAAGAAAGAATAACTGCTGCAAAAAAAAACAAAACAAAACAAAACAAAAAAACCCTGTATGAGGGTTAATCTGGGGAGATGAAAATATTCTGTCTCTATTAGAATGTTTTCCATTGTGTGTAAATTATAGCTTCATAGAATCCATTTTTTAAAAGCATTACCTGGATTCAATCCCTTGTTTTGTCATTTTCTAGTTATGCAAACTTAGGCAAATATTTATCTTTTCTGTTCCTCAATTTCCTCAATAGAAAACAATACTTTCTGTATGAAGTATTGTGTTTCGTTGGCGCTTTTCTTTTATGACTTCATAGGGGTTTTGAAAGAGTGTATTGCGCACTGTGGTAACCAACCCCCAAGAAACCCTCCAGTGAGTCTTCAGCAATTCCTGGTATTTCCCCCTCGAGTGGCAACGTCCGTCACACAGATTGACCTCAGTCACTGATAGGAGTGGTTGAAGTGAGGCTAGGTCATGCCATACCATGAGCCCTTACTCAGGTGACTCTGAGGAAGCCAGTCACATGTCATGAGCACTCCCACGCAGTCCTATGAACAGGTCCTGACAGTCAGGAATGAGGCCTCCTGTCAGTCAGCAGCCACCAGAGTGAGCCAGCTGGACCCTACAGCCCAGTCCAGTGTTGGGACACCTGGCCACCAGCTGACTGCAGCATCAGAAGACCGAGACAGAACCACCCAAGTGACTTCCAACTCTTGACCCACAGGGACCGTATGAGGTAGTAAATGTTCACTGTTTCAAACCCCCAAGTTTGGGGCTAACCTATTAGGCAGCAGTAATTGACAAATGTGAGCACTAATAAGAGCTCCCACCTGCGACAGCTAATGCTGTCATATGAGCACTCTTACTTCCGTGATGGGTGGGATTTCTCTCTCCACCAACTGTGCTTGGGGAGACTGAACTTCTCAGACTCAATAGGATCCCATATTCTTCTGGCCTCCTGGGGCCTTGGGAAGAAGGTGGAAGGGAAGAAGCGTGAGGATGGGTCATTTATCCCCCTGCTCCCTCCCTGAGGGGCAACTCAGGCTAAGTTCTGTCCCTCAGCAGAAGGACACAGTTTCCTCTCTGCACCAATTCCCAGGGTGGGAAACCTTCCCTCAGCCCTCCAGCCTAGAGAGCTAGGAGCTCCCTGACTCTAAGGAACCTGACCTGCACGGTCCCTTGTGAGCTCCCGTGCCCTGCTCACCTCAGAATAATCCCTTTATTCAATCTCCTTCAAACTACCCAAGTTGAGTCTGCCATCTGTTTTCCTTCTGGGATTTACTGGCCAGTCTAGTTAAGAGCCCCAACTATAGAGAAAAGTAGAGGGTCAAAGAGGGCCAGGGAAGTAACTCAAGAGAATGGAAAAGCCATGGAGGCAATGCTTGTTGAACGAACGAACGAACGAACAAACGAACAAAGGAATGAATGAATGAATGACTTGGTAGGCCCTGGTGAGGACCCTTGTGCCTGAGTTTATTGAAAGCAATAGCCACTAGAACAGGATGTGCCAAAACTACTTCAGCCAGACAAGGGTTGACCAGCTCCCTCAGCCCTGCCCCGAGCCAGCTTCCGGAAGTCTTGCAATGGAAGAACTGACACAAGCCTGGGACAGTGAGGAAGCAGCCCTCCACCCGAGTGAGAGAGACTCGAGTTATTTTTGAAAAGCAAGTAAAGCCTGCGGGCGGCCCTGGCAGAGCACAGAGCTGGAAGGGAGAGCCAGGAGCAGAGAGAACAGACAGCTACAGCAGAACCCACGCCCCGTCCCTGTGACGTCAGCCCCACGCACGGTGACATAACATGGTGGCGGAGGGGGAGAGTCATCCTGCATCCTCATGAGAATTTGTTTTTAATTGTGGTAAAATATACATAGCACAAAATTTATCCTGGGAAATGTTGGAGCCACTCCCACCCCAAGCTGAGTGACACGGGGAACTAGATGTCAACGGGTACAGGGAGTGGGAATGCCAGCCAAAAATATTTGCGTCCAAATGGTGTGTGAGATTTTGCTCAAGTCTGGAAAAATCCTGAAATGGAAGGGAGGGTCTGCTCTGAGGCAAAGTTGGGGGCCAAAGATTAGGAAAGAGTTGACAGCCCCCACGCCCACAAAACTAGGAAGCCAAAGGTGGCTGTGGGGCAGGGAAGGAGGGGGGACACAGGTGTTGGGGCTTGAGTCTGAGCCTGTAGCTGCAGGGGGCAGAAAGCACAGCCGGAATGCAGCTAATGAACCAAGCAGTGGAAGGCAGAGGTGCTTGGAACTGGGGGCGGGGGTCAGAGGCAGCCAGAGGGAGCCATCAAAGCCCCAAAATAACTCCTGCTTCTGCCTGGAGACTCTGGAACTAATCAAGGTAGGGATAATCTAAAACCCATCAGGGAGAGGTTGCTGAGAGGCCTCCTTCTGCAAGCAGGGAGCAAAGGGGAGGAAAATTAGCAAGAGCTGGTTGGCAGTGAGAGGCTGTTGTCCTGGAAGATGGTGCCAAGGGGAAAGTGAGGCCTTCCTGGGGCCTTACTAGGGGGTACCAGTCGCTACCCCCAATGAATGCTGACTGTGTGTGAGGAACTGGAGGAGATGGCGAAGAACGTGAGCTCGATCGTCAGCCCACCAGGATTTGCATCCCTGCTCTGCCTCTTACCGTGTGATCCTGGCTGAGTCACTTTCCCCCCACGGAGCCTCAGCCTCCTTGTCTGGGAAATGAGGATCCAGTGCCCCACTGATAGCTGAGAATAAGTTCTCAATGCCTGAAAATGTCTCTCCGGAAGCTTCCCTGCAGCCCAGGGGGGAGGTTTCCATCTCTCATCTTACAGGGGAGTAAAGTGAGATGCAGAGCCCAAGGCCACCTGGCTAATAAGCCGAAGTACCCGCTGTCTGACTCAGGTCAGTCTAAGTCAATAGCATGTCCACTAACATGTCCCTCTCAGGCAGAGGGGGGTGGGCAGCCGTCTGTAGCAGGACCAGCCCCCACCTCACCCCACCTCTCTCCAGGCCCTACAGTGTGGACTTGAGGAACAGTGTCCACCTGAGATGTGAGGACAATGCTATCCTCACTGACTGTAGGGCCTAAGCTGAGCCCTGTTGCCATGCTGGACAATGGATGATAACAGATGATGCTAGGCCAGCTAGTGGAGCTTTGTGCTGACTCTTATGAGCTGGAGGAATGGAGAAGAAGATGAGAGAGACCCCAGCAGCTGCAAAAGACTCCATCCTGCCTTGTCCCCTCCCTTCAGCGGGGGGTGGGGGAGTGGGGTGGGGGTGGGGTGTTTCCAGGCAGAGGGAAAACAGAAATGACAGATAGCACGGCTCCTGTGGGGAGCTACAAGCAGAATAATCTAGTAGCCTGGTTTATTCATCCATTTAATTACCCCACCAATGTTTATCGCTGCGGGTCATGCACTGTTCTAGATACTGGGGAGACAGCAATAAACAACGCAAAGTTCCCGTTTTCAGGGGGTTCATATTCTAATTGGAAGAAATGGGAAAAACCTATAACTGGGACAATTCCAGAATGGGATGAGCGGTATGTGAATAATGAATACTTATAAAGCACCTACTAATGGGCCAAACACTGTTAACAGATATTAAGTAATTTTATCCTTACCACAACTCTCTGACGTAGGTGCTATTATCATTGCCACCATTTTACAATGGGAAACAGCATGGAGAAGGTACCTAATTTGCCCAGTGCCACACAGCTAGGAAACCCCAGAGCTGGGGTTTCCTGATGTAAAGTCAGGCTAAATGGCTCCATTGTACTGGCCGGTGAGAAAAACATTATATAAGGCAACTCAGGGAAGATCACGCTAAAGTGACATTTAAAGCAGGACACCTGATAAGACACCCACCATGGAGGCCCAGGAGGCAAACGATTCCAGATGGAGGGAGCACCTTGCAAAGGCCCTGAGATGAGTAGGAACTGGACAGGTTAGGAGAGGCAGGAGGCCAGTTCTAGTGAAAGCAGAGTGACAGTCACAGAGGTCAGAGGGGTGCAGGGCGGACTTATGGAGGACGGAAAGAGAAGCAGGGACATACCTGGATCCTCCCACCTGGTCCTAAGATTGCTGAGGAAGCGCTTCTAAAGCCATTCTGACAGGCATATGGCCCCTCCTCTCCTTGCCTCAGCCCAGTCAGTCTCAGCAGAGCTGTGCTTTTCCCCAGGGCCTGTTGCTGGGAAAGAGCTCCAGCTGGGCTGTCTGCCCACCTGGATGGCTGCTCACCTCTTCTGGCACCTTGCCCCAGATGGCCACCTCTGTGACAAATGGGGACACAGGAAGGCTTCTCTCATCCCTCCGCCTTCATGGTAAATCTGCATCCTCCCTGGCCCTGTCCTTCAGCAGAGACTAGACTGCTGCCCTCAGGATCCTCCCACCCTCACCTCAGACCTGAATCCCTTTCCAGCTCAATAAGGGGTGTTCCCCAACTGGGTCTCAGAGATCCTGAGCCTGGAGTCTGACCATTGGGAGAAATCTCCAGGGCAGAAAGAGCTCTAATCTCCTAGGTCCATAGGACTGACTTAGAATCCAGATTCAACCCATGGGTGGTCTTGGGCAAGTGGCTACACTCCTGTAAGCCTCTGTTTCCTCTGTTGGAAAATGGACATGAGAAAGGTGGGTTATAGACATTCAATAATCTGCATATGTTAGATTTGTGCATTTTATTGTACAATTAAAACTATCCAAAGTAGCTGACCCATGGATAGCACCACAGAAAGGTTACTTGGTATAAGTATTGTGTGTACCATAACTCTTTGTTCAGTGAAGAACCTTAAAATCTTTCCATATTTCATTTATCAGTTATTAGACTCTTGATTGCTCTCAGTGCTTGGATGCTAAGGGAGCTCAAAACCCAACAGGTACAGGACTGGAATCTTCTTCTTTTCACCTAAACCTGGCCCCTCCCCCAGACTTCCCATGTGCCCAGTGATTCAATGCAGAAATATGAATGTCACCTTGTCTCCCTTCTCTCCTCAGACCCTCACAGTTAATCCATCACCAAGACCTACTGTGTTAGACAGTCTCCAAAAATGACCCTACAATAAGTTCCTCTCCTTTCTGCAAAAGCACGCTAACCTCTTGTCAAGAGGTACTGTTTAACCACAAAAGAATGAAGTTAGACCCTACCTCACTCCATATACACAGCCTCCTGGACTTTTCATGGTTGGTGTCATGTCATATGTCTCAGCCCAAATGTCTCCTCTTTAGAGTGCTCTTGCCTGAACACATTGCCTATTTAATGCTTTCCTCATCAGCCAGCACAATGGAGCTAGATGGTTTGGGTTTGAATTTCAGCTTGTTGTTTACTAGCTATGTAGCATTGGGTAAGTTATTTAACCTCTCATTGCCAGTTGTCTGAAAACTAACTCAAAATGAATCTATGACCTTCATGTAAGAGCTAAAACTATAAGATAATTAGAAGAAAACAAAGATGTAATCTTCATGACCTAGAATTGGCAATAGAGTTTCAGATTTGACTAAAAAGCAAGAAGGATGAATAAAAGAAAAAGACAGACAAATGGAACTTCTCAAAAATTATGAACTTTTTTATCAAAGGACACCCAAAAAGTGGGGGGAAAAACCCAACCAATAGAATGGGAGGAAATATTTTCAAATCATATATTCCCTGATAAGGGTTCAGTGTCCAGAATATAGAAGGAACTCTCACAACACAACAACAAAAAGGCAAATAGGCAAGGAAGATATACAAATGTCCAAAACACACGTGGAAAGATGTTCAGCATCACCAGTAATTAATTAAATGCAAATCAAAACCAAAAAAAGCTCATCATGTTCACAAGGATGTAGGGAAATAGGATCCTTTGGGCATTATTAGTAGGAGTAAAATAATACAACCATTATAGAAAACAAGTTGGTAGTTTCTCAAAAAGTTAAATTTATATAGATTTACCATTCCTAGGTATCTACCCAAAAGAGTTGAAAATAGGCAATATTCACAGCAGTACAATTCATCTAGCCAAGAGGTGGCCCCACCCAAATGTCCAACAACAGATGAATGAATAAACAGAGTAGTCTATCCATTACAGTGGAGTATTATTCAGCAATAAAAAAGGAATGGTGCTTTGATAGAGACTACAACCTGGATAAACCTAAAAAACATGATGCTAAGTGAAAGAGGCCAGATGCAAAGGTCACATGTTGATGATTCCTTTTATATGATGTATCCAGAACAGACAAATCCATCGGGACAGAAAATAGGTGACCAGCAGTTACAGAAAGAAGAAATGGAGAGCAACAACATAAATGGGTATGGAGTGTGTTGATGAGTTTATAAAATATTTAAATCAAGAAGAGGTGTTGGTTGTATAACACTGTGAGGGCACTAAATATTACATATAATAAAAGGTACATCTACTACTACCACTATTACTAATAATAAATATTTAATAATATTATTAATAAATATTTATTCATTAATATTATTAATAAATAATGAATATTTAATATTTATTATTATTACTAATAATAAATGGATGGATGAGTGAATAAATAAATAAATAAATAAATAAAAGAAGTAGTGCTTATTTCCTCTCCCCTTGAATCAGGTTGCTCTTGTCACTAGCCTTACCATAAAGACATAACAGATTCTCTGGGGCTTTGGAGACCAGGCCATAAAAAGCATGGCAGCTTCTGCTTTTTTGAAGCCAGCTGTCAGCAGTCAAAGTCTGCTGGGGAAGTCATATGGAGTTGGACTGAGCCCCCGTCCCCCCCAGCCAACAACCCTAGCTGAGCTCCCAGTCAAGTCAGCACTATCAGCCATTTTGAACTATCAGCCATTTTGAACCATCAGCCATGCCAGCGCTGCCCGCTGACATGTGACCTGCAGTCCCTCAGAATCATGAAGAATAGTAAATTGTTGTTTTAAGCCACAAAGCTCTGAGAGGATTAGTTACAAGGCAATAGGCAAACAAGCCAAGTGTGGCGGTGTGCGACTGTAATCCCAGCTAACTGGGAGGCTGAGGCTGGGGATCACTTGAGTCCACAGGTTTGAGACTACCCTGGGCAATATGGCGAAGATCTGTGTCTTAAAAATAAATAAACAGACAAACAAAAAAAAAATAAACAGACAAACAAATAAATAGGGAAAAATAAATAATAGGCCAAGAGTGGTGGCAGGCGCCTGTAATCCCAGCTACCTGGGAGGCTGAGGTTAGGGATCACCTGTGTCCCTGGGTTTGGGACTACCCCAGGCAGCAAGACCTAGTCTCTAAAAAATAAAAAAAAAAAAAAAAAAAAAAAAAAAAAAAAAAAAAAAAAAAAAAAAAAAAAAAATTAAATAAAAATTAAAAAATAAATAAGGCAATAAGCAAATAATTCTACCTCAAGATTTGTCACAAAATGATGATTAAATTAAACTGGTCCTGGACTGACCCCTATTAGCACTTCAACGACAGGAAGTATTTCCTGTGCCTCAGCTGCCCCATCAAAATCCTAATCCCCTGCAGGGATCAGGATATGCCCACTGCTAATCACTTGCTAACCCACTGCTGGCTAACCAGCCAGAAAGAAACCAGAAGGCAAAGGAAAGGAAAGTATGAGAGTTAAATTCGAGTTCCTGTCACTTTGCAGACAGCCATTGACTTCTGCCCTTTCCCCCCTTGGAAAAGGTTTTTGGGAAAACTCTGCTTTACTCTGAATCGCTCAGTCTCTATGGATTCCCGCCCCCCTCAACCTGCCGCTGGAGCCAAGCTCACGAGCCACCCCATGGCAAAGCGGCCCATTTCTCTCCTTCCACCACCAACTCCACGGCTCTCTTTTCCCTCCAGTAGCAGTCTTTTTTTTTTTTTGGGAGACTAGGTCCCACTATGTTGCCCAGGGTACCATGGACTCAAGTGATCCCCAGCCTCAACCTCCTAGGTAGCTGGGATTACAGGTGCCCACCACCATGCCTGGCTGCTTTTTCAAGACCACGTCTCACTGTTGCCCGGGGTAGTCTCGAACCCCCAAACTCAAGCAATCCCTGGCCTCTTGCCTCCCATTGCTGGAACAAAGGGCACACGCCACCACGCCTTGCAAATAGCAGTCTTTTCATCAGTCTCCTGCCTGCACGCCAGCCTCCTGTGTCCTGCCTCTCCCGAAGTCAGAGGGAACCATCTAGCCCCGGATTTCTTTCCCTCAGCCCTCCAAATAGTGCCACCTCCTTAAATGGGACAGCAAGGCACTGACAGTCTGTCTCGCCCACACCACCACACCTCGAGCCCCTGGAACCCGGCACATCCCCTCTTACTGCAAGCGGCCCCTCTATCTAGAATGCTTTCCTACCACCTCTGTCTTCTTGGGCTCTTCTAACCTCCACACCTACCACCACCTCCAGGAAGTCTTCACTGACCTCCCAGGCTGAGTCAGGTAAACCTTCCAGGTAATTTCTCAGTGCCTAGCACCACCCTGCTTGTGGTAGGGAAATCCAGGGGGTTGAGGGAAAGGATTCAGCCACTTGACAATTGAGGTGGGACTGGTTGTGGAAATGAGGTGATAGAGCCAGGCATGGGGACACATGCCTGTAAGCCATAGCTTATGGAGTCGCAGCTGGGTCTGGGGATCACAGTCGAGTCCCACCCGGGGCAACACAGTGAGACCTTGTCCCAAAAAATAGCTGGGGGTGGTGGCACGTGCCTGTAATCCCAGCTACCTGGGAAGCTGAGGTTGGGAGCTGCTTGAGTATGTGGTACCCCAGGCAACATGAGCCTGCAGTTCCACAGGCAAAAATAGTGAGACCTAGTCTCACAAAAAAAAAAAAAAAAGAAGTGATAAATTATTGTGAAGTGATAAATGTCACTCCCCGTGCACTCAACACCTGTCTACCTCAAGACTGTACCAGCTCAAGGGCTTATCCTTATCAGTAAAGAGATGGTGCCACAGCCGGGCATGGTGGCACATGCCTGTAAGCAGCAGCCTAGGAAGCCGCAGCTGGGGCCAGAGATTGCGGTTCGAGTCCCGCCGGGTGTACATAGCAAGACCTAGTCCCAAAAAAATAACTGGGCATGGTGACATGCGCCTATAATCCTAGCTACCTGGGAAGCTGAGGCCGGGAATTGCTTGAGTCCGTGGTGCCCCGGGCAACATGAGTCTGCAGTTCCACAGGCAAGAATAGCGAGACCTGGTCTCAAAAAAAAAAAAAAAGACTGTGCCACACACTGGTTACTGGCATGCACTATGTAGGCAGGTACCCGGGTTTCAGGTACCTTGCCCTGTAGCCCTTTCTGGGCTTCATCCCCTTCATCTGTAACTTAAGGTATACTAATGGCTCCTCGTAGGTTATCATGAGGAATGAATGAGATTACGTAAAATTGGTTGGGCAGACTTCCTGAAATGCCAACCGGTCCCTTCCTGACACACTGTGAACTACACCCATCTAGGCCTCGTGCTGTGCCTGGCACAGGGCATGAACGACGAGAATCTAGAGAGAAACAACAGCAACTGCAGTGGCACACAGCACTGACTCACTTGATCTTCCTCACCACGGAAGGAGGCAGTATTATAATTGTGCCCATTTTATATGTCGTGAAACTGAGTCTCTAGAGCATGCAGGTCATAAGTAGTGGAGGTTGGATTTGAACCCAGATAATCTGAGTTCTTTAACCACCATGCTATACTGCCTTTCCAAGTGCCAAGGCCTGCCTCTCCTATCAGCATGGTTTCTAACTAGCTTTGTGGTCACAAGCATGGGACCCTGTCTCTGGGCCTCAGTCTTCCCACCTGCCACAAGAGACCTTTAAGAGCTGGTGTGGGGGGTCCTTCCTATTGGTCTAAGAATCCATGGCCTGACCAGGAGCTGGCAGGTGCTGTGACCTCAGCAGCCCCAACTGGAGCAACACTTTCCACAGACTAGACTGTCAGTCTCTGAAAACTGACAGCTGCACTCTTCTCCCCCTCACATTGGGGGGAGTCTGGCCTCTGCCTATTCCCGGCCCCCCCAGGGCCCCTGAGGGAAGCTGAGGCGGCCACCCCCAGAAGTCTATTCCTGTCCTGGCCTAGTGCCGTGCTGGGGAAGCAACAGCTATTTTGAGGCCCTTCTCCCTCCAAGCATGAGTGGTGGGAAGGCTCTGGGAACATCCCGAACTGGGAGGCGACCCGCTGCAGCCTCCCCCTGGATCTGGGCCACATCAGCCTGCAGCTTCGCCCCTTTTCCCAGCTCCAACAATGGGATCAATTCTGATCACAGTCACCACAGCAGAAGAGCTTAGGAGGACCAGTGGCACTGCTCTTCTGCTAGAGGTTCGAGCACAGGGTGCTCGGCTGCCCTTAGGGAGGAAGGCTGGAGCAACTACAGCTGGATGCAGCAGCTGAAAGAAGGAGCTGCTCTGAGCTTGAAATTGGGGAAGAACACGTTCAGGACAAAAATATAAAAATGCCTCCCATTTCCTGAATGTTCATGAGACAGATCCTGTTCTAAGCAAGGCCTTGACGCAGAGCTGAGTTATTTCATCCTCACAAAGTGGTGGCTGAGGTTCAGAGAGAGCAAGCAGCTGGCCCAAAGTCACACAGCTGCTTAGTACCCAAATCAGGAGCTGAACCTGGTAAGCTAGTCCCACAGTCCATGCTTTCTCCCCTTGGAAACCCCCAAGCCTGGGGAGGTAAGATAAGCTGAGGGAGTGAGCAGGGGCTTGAGTTAGGCCCTCTTTGCCATCTCCAGCCATGTGGCCTGGCCAGACAACCTTGGCGAGTTCATTTTCCTCACCTGAGAATAATGATGGCACACATTTCCAGAGCTGACGTAAAGATTAGTAATTAGTAACTTGGGGGACGGAAGTTCAGTGACTCCTCTAGATTAAAAGGTGCACGTGGCAAAGTAATATGGGACAAAAAGGGACACAGTTCAAGGTGATTTCCTGCTCCTACTTCACATCCTAAATTCTTCTCCCCACAGGCAACCACAGTCAACTGCTTTGGTGTCACTTTTTGGAAATTTTCCACGCACATAAAGACAGAGAGGATGGAGAGGATCCTGGGTTAGAACATGAACTGCCCTGGGTACACAATGATGTATATATATAAAATTTTTTAAATCCATCAGTAGAGCTAGAATGAACTGTACACTTAAAACTCATTCATTTTACAAGATGTGCAGGATATTTCAATAAGCTTGAAAGTATTTTCCAATCTCAAACCAATCAACCTGGAATTTCCTAATTAGCACCAGGAATAAGCCACTTATAAGCCCCTGCCCCTTCCCTGAGAGATGGTTGTACCTGGAAAACCTCTTCTTTTGTTAATAACCTTGACCTGGGCCAGGCATGGTGGTGCATGCCTGTAGGTGGCAGCCTAGGAAGCCATGGCTGGGGCCAGGGATCACGGTTCGAGTCCCGCCGGGGGCATGTAGGGAGACCTAGTCCCAGAAAAATAGCTGGGTGTGGTGGCACGTACCTGTAATCCCAGCTACCTGGGAAGCTGAGGCTGAGGATTGCTTGAGTCTGTAGTACCCCAGGCAACATGAGTCTGCGGTTTCACAGGCAAAAAAATGGTGAGACCTAGTCTCAAAAAATAAAAAAATAAAAAATAAATAACTTTGACCTACACTCTTTCTGTCTATAAATGCCCTGTATGCATAAACTATTGTAATATCTTGGTTGCTCTACAAATCATGACTCCTTTAATAAAGCCAACTGGATTTCTTTAAAAAAGAACATGAACAGCCTGGTACAAATCCTAGCCCCACTGCTTATTAGTGATGTGAAGCTCAGACAAATTAGTTGTTCTCGCTAAGTCTCAATTTCCTCATCTGTAAAATGGGGTAATAAAAATTACCCACTTTGTAGGGTATTTGTGAGGCTTCAATGACTCAGTCTACATAAAGTAATTTCAAACATTCTCTGGCACATAACTGCCCAATAAATCTACACATAAACAATGAATCCTCTCTGGCAGACACTGCGCTTGCTTTCTGCTATCACAAGGATCCAGCAAGACGCATCCTGTTCACCTGTCATTTGGCACAAGCGTAAGAATCTCTGTGGGATAAATTCCTGGAAGAGAACTTGCCGGGTCAAACGGTCATGCCCTTGTAATTTCAATTAATTTTTGGATGAGCAAATGCTTCCAGCAGGCAGGAAGAAGAAAAGAGGCCCACAAGCGAGCCAGAACAGAACACCCGGATGCGGTGTTCCATCTCTGAGGCCCAGGGGGGGCCACGACCACCCCAAAAACCTGGAAGACACAGCAGCTCCCCAGGTCCCTGGCAAGGCAGATGGAGGGTTTAATTTCAACCAGATTGTCCCCATAAAGGCTTTACAGGGAATTGGTTGATTGGATTAGAGGATCAAGGGCCCCTAATGAGCAGCGGCTGCTGAACAAAATACTGAAGCAGATACAGTTTTCCTTTGCCAACACCCCCATCAGCTAAGCAGAGTAGGACAGCCAGGCCTCGGAAAGGCACCAACTTGGTTCTCCTTCTTGGAACAGCCTTCAGGTCCTGAACATCCCAGGGAGGGACTAGAGAACCAGGCAGAATAAGAGCAAAGGTGTTTTGTTGGCTCCAATTACTGTCACCTTGGGCAAGTCATCTTGCCCAAGAGAGGGGACCTAATCTCATGGGGCTCTTGAGAAGACTAAAGGAAGACAAAACCCAGAATGGCACCGGCCACATACAGAGAGCCTAATAAACAGCATCCTAGGAGATAAAGAAGACAGACTTGAGGAATAAACACAGTGACCCCTAATCCCTCGCCAGGAGACCCTGGGAACAGGACACCCTGGGAACAGGACACCCTGGGAACAAGGCCCAAGTTGCAGCTGCCCACCTTCCTTCCAGCTACCCGGGCATTTTCACAGCCGCTCCAGCCGCCTCCGAGGGAATGCTCGTTTCCAAGCCCTGCAGTGGACTGCATAGTTGACGAGAATTCACGTTTTAAAGGCCTTGCCAGGAGCTGGGCACGGTGGTGCATGCCTGTAAGCGACAGCCTATGGAGTCGCGGCCGGGCCTAGGGATCGCGGTTCGAAACCTGGTCAACATAGCTAGACCTAGTCCCCAAAAAATAGCTGGGCGTGGTGGCGCGCGCCTGTAATCCCAATTACCTGGGAAGCTGAGGCTGGGGATTGCTTGAGTCTGTGGTACCCTGGGCAACGTGAGCCTGCGGTTCCACGAGCAAATATAGCGAGACCTAGTCTCAAAAAAATTAAAAATAAAATAAAATAAATAAAATAAAATAAAATAAAAGCCTTGCCAGGACTGATGTTCGGTTTGGGACCTAATCCAAAAGGGAAAACTGAGAGGAGGCAGCTTGGATGGGAAGAAGGGAAGGGGCTCAAGGGACGTTTCCCAAGCACCCCACCACGCATCTGGTCTGGGGTCTGCTCCTCCGGGAAGTCCCCCGGGAGTGACAAGTGTCGCTGCGCCGGGCCGGGCCGGGATCCGTCAGGAGCGCACTAGCCTACCGCGGCGAGTCTCGGGCTGTCTGAGCCTCAGCCCCGTTCCCCGCCCGTCAAGCGGGATAATCATGGCTGCGGCTCGGCTGCAGACAGACTCGGGGAGGGGACTGGCGGGGAGCACCCGCCCCCGGCCTGCCATGCCGGGGGCGGCCGCCGTCGAGGCCACACTCGCCGCCGCCGCGCGGACGCGGCCCGGGAGGGAACAGCCGCCCTCCACGCCTCCGCGGGCGGATTCCCTCGCGGCCTCCCGCGCCGCGCGGCGGGGACCCGGGTGACTGCAAACAGCCGCCGGCCTCATTAGGAGACGTGTAATTAGCGGCCGCCGGAGCCGGAGCCGACACCGACTAATTACAGCGCCGAGCGGGCCGCGCCGCCGACGCCACCCGCCCGGCCACCGCCGCCGTCCGGACCCGGCGGGGCGGGCAGGGGCCGGGCCGGGGCGGAGCCTGGTGCCCCGGAGCCGGTCGGGGCTGCGCGCGAAGGGGGGGGCTGCCGGGATGGGGCGGGGCGTGGCTAGAGGCGGTCGGGGGCGTGGCTAGAGGCGTGGTTGGGTGGGGGCGGAGGCGGGGCGGGGCTGGAGGC